>ML370396.1:292546-308392 GCA_005239525.1 Nicotiana knightiana | reverse complement strand
GGGGGGGGGGGGGGGGGGGGGGCGCATTTAGGTTAAATTAGGAAAGAGGAAATCTGGGTCGTTGATCAAAACTGATCAACGACCAAGATTAAATCTGCACTAGGCCAGGTAGATTTAGGAATTGGGCTTGGGGTCTATTGGGTTGATTTAATAAGGTTTGGGGGATGGTTTAATTAGGATAAAATTGAAATAAAAGTGGCTCTTTGTTAAATACCCATCTTAAATTAATTAAAATAACTTGTAAAATAGCTAATAATTATAAAAATGAATTTTATGCATAGACAATAGTTTTAAAAAGTTTATTTAGTATTTAAAATATAAATGATTTATTTCTGGTGAAAAAATGGTACAAAATTATATGATTGGGTTATATTTGCAAAGTTATTGCAATTATAGCCAAAACGTGCCAGTTTGGCCAATTATGAAATAATTTGGGCTCAATAGGTCCATATATATAAATAATAAATCAATAAATGTTTGAAAGTCATTTGTGATGCAATTTTATAATTATTTATTGGAAATAAAGTACTGGACAAATTAATAAAAATGTAAAAAAATTATGCAACAAATACCAATTGGTGCTAATGCATGATTTTGAAAACATATATTCATTTTGAAATATTTTATGACAAAATTGGGTATCAACAGCTGCCCCTCTTTACCCGAAAAGGATTAAAGAGTTGTTGGATAAAGATAGATGGCCAATTTTGACCGAGCGAAACGGTTTGAGAGATTTAGGGTCGCGCCCTAGTTTCTGAGTTGCCTACATATCCCTGGTTTTATAGGAATCAGGCCGTATGTGTTTCCAGATTCATCGACGAAGTATACTGATGAAGTTATCACAAGATAGGACGGAACATTTATGGATAGGCGACTGGACGGTTTACAGAATATCGGGTTCGAGACGGTTAGAAGAACTGGAGCGCGATTGCTCCTACTAGGATAACCGTTGTTCGTCGGGTTACCTGCAAATAAAGCAATACAAGCGTATACTATGCATAATTCTAAACATGATGCAGGTTCCCGTTGGACTATGAAAGTTGTCTTTGGATGGTTAGGGATGACTTCCTTAGACCATGATGTCCCGGGCCATGAATTGTTTGATCAGAGAATCGCAGGCCATGAAATGATGTTCTTGGGCTATAAAGATGGTGCCTCCGAACTATGATGCCTTTGAATAATGATATGCAAATTGGGAGATATCCTCAGTCCATGACATGGTGTCTTCCGGCTATGAGGATGATGCAGTTAGACTATGACGCCTTTGGACAGGTTGGTGATATTTCAGCCCATGATATGCAATAATGTAATGCTGACAAGACATAGCTTAGTCTTTCGAATTGAAGGGCGGAGCTTAGCCCGAAAGAGAAGCGAAGTAGATAATGCTTGAGACACAGCGCTTAGTCTTGGTGAAAAAGTAAATTGGAGGAGGAGCTTAGCCTCATGCATATTAGAAGGCATAGATAGCCTTATGAAAGGGAAGGCATAGATAGCCTTATGAAAGAGAAGGCAGGGGATTATCCTTATGCAGATAGGAAGGCAGAGCATTAGCCTTATGAAGATAGGAATGCAGAAGATTAGCCTTATGCAAGGGAATGCAGAAGATTAGCCGTATGCAGATAAAAAGGCAGAGATTAGCCTTATGCAAGGGAAGGCAGAAGATTAGCCTTATGCATATAGGAAGGAAGAGATATCCTTATGCAAGGGAAGGCAGAAAATTAGCCTTATGCAGATAGGAATGCAGAGATAGCCTTATGCAAATGGAGATAGAACTTAACCTCATGTAAATGTGGGACAGAGCTTAGTCCCGTTCAAGATGAAGGCAGGGCTTGACCCTATGCAAAGGAACAAATAGCGAATGCTAATAGGATTTCTTAGCTGGTAATAGGTTGTGGTATTGCGATTGTTGTGAGAACTGTGACTATAAAGCACGTTCGTTCTTTTGTGCTGATAGTAAACCTTGCATTTCTGACTGTGTTGAAGTTCGTGACTTCGAAACTTGTTTGTTCTTTATTCCTGCATTCAACAAAAATCGTGATTTCTGTAGATGGGGAAGGTTAGTTCGCATCCCTGCTGGCTTTGCTTGCTTCGTTCTGCTTGGTCTGATGATCTTGCTTATGTCATCGGGGTAGTGTTTGCTAAACAGAGTTATATTTTGAAGACGTTCATGATTTTATAAAAACATAGTAAAATATACTTTGAGGAATTTAGATGAACCAACGACCGTGACATGGTTCAAGACATTGCAACCACTCATGCTACAGAATTTTGAGGGTCCTCCTCAAAATTCTACCCCAGTTAGATGGTTAATGATTCTGACCGTTGTTCATATTGCGATCGGCTGAACCTGCTTCGAAATTTTGAGGGTCCTTCTCAAAATTCTGTCCCGGTTTCCAATTGCAGGGGGGGGGGGGAATGAGATTTTTATTGAATTATGACCGAACCCATATGGCTGCCAACGTATCCCTTCTTAAACGGGAATCAGGTCGGGTGTAGTTTAGTTTACATCCTTGAAGAAAAACATAGAGAGCATACATAATATCGTTTGACTGCATCTAAATTGATATGCTTTGGCCAAACTTTTCCGTCCATTTCTGCAAGTATGAGAGTTCCTCCTGTCAATACTTGGTGAACCATATACGAACCTTGCTAGTTGGGAGAAAATTTCCCTTTGGCTTCGTCTTAATGTGGAAAGATCTTCTTTAACACTAGCTGCCCCGGTGTGAACTATCTTGGCTTGACTTTCTTGTTGAAGGCTCTGGACATTCTATTATGATAAAGTTGACCATGAAATATCGCATTCATCCTTTTCCCATCTATGAGGGCCAACTGCTCGTAGTGGCCTTTTATCCATTATGCATCGCTGAGCTCAGCTTCTTGTATAATTCCTAAGGAAGGGATCTCCAGTTCGGAAAGGGATAACAACTTTCGTACCATAAACCAGTAAATAAGGAGTTTCCCTGGTTGATGTGCGGACTGTAGTGTGGTATCCCAGTAAGGCAAATGATAACTTTTCATGCCACTGTTTGTGCTTTTCTATCATCTTTCTCAATATCTCTTCTTGATGTTCTTGTTGGCGGCTTCCATAACTCAATTCATCCGTGGTCTATAGGCTGTGGAATTCTTGTGCTTGATTTTTAAAGTCCCGCACATGGTTTTCATCAGATCACTTTTGAGATTGGAGCCATTGTCTGTGATGATTGACTCCGGAACCCCGAACCGACAAATTATACGGTCACGGACAAAGTCTGCCACGACTTTCTTAGTCACTTCTTTGTATGATGCCGCTTCGACCCATTTGGTGAAGTAATCAATAGCTACTAGGATGAACCTGTGTCCATTTGAGGTTGTAGGCTCAATGTGTCCAACAACGTCCATTCCCTAGGCGACGAACAGCCAAGGCGAGCTTGTTGCATTGAGCTCATTTAGGGGTACCTTTATCATATCTGCATGTACCTGACATCGATAGCATTTCCGGACATATTGGATGCAATCCGTTTCCATGGTCATCCAGAAGTAACCGGCTCTGAGTATTTCCTTTGCTAAAATAAAACCATTCATCTTTGGGCCGCAGGTCCCAACATGTATCTCGTCAAGTAGTCCGGAAGCTTCCTTTGCATCGACACATCTCAATAATCCCAAGTCGGGAGTTCTCCTATATAGGTTTCCTCTGTTGAGAAAGAAATTGTTGTACAACCTCCGGAGCGTGCGTTTCTGAGTGTGATTTGCAAGCTCTGGGTACTCTCCCTTTGACAAATATTCCTTGATGTCATGGAACCATGGTCTTTCATCTGCTTTTTCTTCAACATTGGCACAATATGGCGGCTACATTGGCACAATATGGCGGCTACATTGGCACAATATGACCGGCTGGTTATGGATCTTCACTTGAATAGGATCAATGAAGTTCTTATCTGGGTGTTGTATCATGGATGACAGAGTGGCCAATGCATCGGCAAACTCGTTCTGAACTATGGGGACGTGCCGAAATTCTGTCTTTGTGAACCTTCTCCTCAATTCCTGCACATGGTGCAGATATGGAAATATCTTGGAATTCTTGGTAGCCCATTCTCCCTGTACTTGGTGTATTAGCAGATATGGGTCACCAATTACTAGCAACTCCTGGATATTCATGTCAGTGGTCGTATTGAGCCCTAAGATGCAGGCCTCATATTCTGCCATATTGTTGGTGCAGGGAAATCTGAGTTTGGTAGATACGGGGTAGTGTTGACCTATTTCCGATATCAGGACAACTCCAATATTGACTCCTTTGAAATTGGCTGCTCCATCGAAGAACATTCTCCACCCATTATAGGATTCTGCAATGTCCTCCCCTATGAATGACACTTCTTCATTGGGAAAATACGTTTTCAAGGGTTCGTAATCTCTTCCCACGAGGTTCTCGGCAAGATGATCTGCCAATGCTTGCCCCTTGACCCCTTTCTCATTCACATAGACAATGTCGAACTCGCTCAACAGGATTTCCCATTTGGCCAGTTTGCCAGTGGGCATGGGATTCTGAAAGATATATTTCAAGGGATCCATCCTTGATATGAGATACGTTGTGTAGGCACAAAATTAATGCCTCAGCTCCCGGGCTACCCAGGTTAGAGCACAACAGGTACGTTCTAGTAGAGAATACGGTGCCTCATGTGGAGTGAACTTCTTACTCAGATAATAACTAGCATGTTCCTTTCTTCCTGTCTCGTCGTGCTGCCCCAGAGCGCAGCTAAAAGCTCCATCTAATGCCGCAAGGTAGAGTAGCAAGGGTCTACATGGCTCTCGCGGGACCAAGACTGGTGGCGTTGACTAGTATTCCTTAATTCTGTCAAAAGCTTTTTGACAATCCTCGGTCCATTTATTTGCAGTATCCTTTTTTAACATCTTAAAGATCAGTTCACATATGACCGTGGACTAGGCTATGAATCGGCTGATGTAGTTAAGGCGTCCCAGGAAACTCATCACATCTTTCTTGTTCTTTGGTGGTGGCAATTCTTGGATGGCTTCGACCTTTGATGGATCCAGTTCTATTACTCGGCGGCTGACGATGAACCTAAGCAATTTCCCAACAGGAACCCTGAACACACTTTTCGCGGGGTTTAATTTCAAGTTTTACTTTCACAACATGTTGAAGAAATTTCTCAAATATGATGTATGGTTGGTGGCTCTTTTGGACTTGATGATGATGTCATCCACATACACCTCAATTTCTTTATGTATCATATCATGGAAGATAGTGGTCATAGCTCTAATATTGGTGGCCCCAGCATTCTTTAGGCCGAACGACATCATCTTATAACAGTAAACTCCCTAGGACGTAATGAAAGCCGTTTTCTAAGCGTCTTCCTCGTCCATCAAAATCTGCTGGTAACCAGCAAAGTAATCCATGAACGATTAAAGCTCATGCTTGGCACAATTTTCAATCATGATGTGTATGTTCAGGAGAAGGAAATCATCCTTCGGACTGGCTCGGTTGAGATCCCGGTACTCGATACAAACCCTAACCTTTCCATCTTTCTTGGGAACTAGCACGATGTTGGCTAACCATGTCGGATATTCAACTACCCTGAGAACCTTGGCGTTTATTTTCTTGGTAACTTCCTCTTTGATTTTCAGACCCATATCAGGCTTGAATTTTCTGAGCTTCTGCTTTACCGGCAGGTACATTGGATTGGTTGGTAACTTGTGAGCCACAATGGATGTACTTAGACCAGTCATGTCATCGTACGACCATGCAAATATGTCTTCATACTCTTTCAGGAATTGTGTGTATTCCACTTTGTCTAATGGCGATACATGAATGCTGATGCGAGTTTCCTTGACTGTTTCTGAATGTCCCAGGTTGACTATCTCGGTTCCGTCCAGATTGGACTTAGGTCTATTTTCAAAATCCTCAACTTATCTGATAATTTCATCGGGTATGGTATCTTCCTCTTCTGAATCACTTTCCTTTTGTTGCATTGTCTCATTGCATGTCACAACTATTGGTTCATCAAGACAGGAAATAGAAATGCTATAAGATAAAATAATGAGAGAAAATGATAGTAAATGAATACAGATTTGTTGAAACATAAAAGTTATTTTCGAATGTTTTGGAACATTGGAGGTTTTATTGGAAAATGCAAAAAATGGAAACGCGGAAAAGGAAATCACTAGCAAAATGAAATAAACAATGTTTGTTCAGACTTGCTACCCCGGGACTCGTCGGGCCTTGGATGGTCGGACAGTCCAATTATTGAGAAACGATTCCTTGCTCACAGTTTGGATGGTAGGGCCTTCCTCTTCCTTCTTTTCAACAATAACACAACAGTCCATGTGACCATCTTCCAGGAATAGATCTTTCAAAGCTGCTAGAGTTTCTTCTTCTTCTAACCCCCATATGATATCAACTTGCTGGAAAGTCTGCTCCAAATGTGGTATATGTTGTTCCAATGGATAGTAGGGACCGCGCCATGGTGGCGAACACTCTTCGTACTCCTGCCAAGTGTATTTGTATCCCAGCCCAAAAGTGGTGCCATGGTGCTTCAACTGTATTTGTTTGGAAATCCTCTGAAGATTTTTCTCGAGTCCTTTGCCAGGCTCGTATCCACTCCAGTTCAGTATGCTTTCGATCTTACTGTCCCACCATTCATCTTTATCCACTGCATTGACCCGTTCAATATGGTGGTAGGTTTATCCACCCAGCGGCATGTATCCATGGGCGTCCAATAGCAGATTATAGGATGCCGATATGTCTATCACCTGAAATTCAATTTTGAACCATGTAGGTCCCATCTGCAGACAAAGACTAACTTCGCCGATGGTAGACCTTTGAGAACCGTCGAAAGCCTTTACATTCATAGATCCTTCTTTGATATCGTGCAACCCCTTGCCCCATTTCTTGAGTGTTGTCAACGGAAAAATGTTGAGGCTGGATCCCCCGTCGATCAGAATCCTGGTGATGAAGTAGTCCTCACGTTGCACAGTGATGTGTAGTGCTTTGTTATGACTTAGCCCTTTCAGGCGGCAGCTCGTCCTCATGGAAAGTGATCTTGTGACTCTCCAGTACTTGACCTACCATATTGGCCATTTCTCCACTAGTTATGTTATTTGGCATATATGTTTCTCTCAACACTTTCATCAAAGCGTTCATGTGTGTCTCTGAATTCTGCAGAAATGACAGAATGGATATCTGGGCTGGATTTTTGTTTAGCTGATCGATGAATGAGTATTCCCTGCCCTGCACCTTCCTCTAAAGATCATCTGGGCCTGTCTCAATGACGGGTGGCCTGTTGGAAGCATTCCTCTAGACTCTGCCAAGTGTTCAGGTGTATAGACCCCGCCGGTCCTTGTCATCCCCTGTGCAGCACCAACTTCTTCTATCCTGACTTTAATTTTCCTTCTTGCTTCAGCCGTGTAATCCCAAGGTACGATCTTATTGTTGAAAGGTGTTGCGGTTGGAACCGTCACTGTGATCGGTGCAGCTATTTTTACTTCAAATGGAAAGCGTGCCTTAGCAGGACGCATAACTTGAACCTCGAACGACAAAAGTGTGTTTGCAGGTGGTGCCATTTCAAACATGAATGGGAGTGTCGCAGTTACCTCAACGTATCCAGATGTCTTAATTTGGACTAGGATGGGATTAAGAGTGACTGCTAGCTTATTTGGGTTATCACCTTTTATGATTAACCCGATCGACCCCTCTATGTCCCAATCTTCTTCTATCTCTATCATGTTGACACCCCTATGGTCTGGAAGTGGATTATTGCGGACATTGGGAGCAACTTCTTTTGCCTGGATGACCTTGTTATCAATCATAGACTGGATCTTATCATTCAATGAGCGATATTCATCAATTGTACGCCCCTTTCATGCCGGAATGGTATGCACATGTCTTGTTTGGATTGGCCCATTGGGATGGATATTCAGGGGTTATAGCAGGGATATGAGTGACATAACCAACATCTTTTAATCTTTCATACAACGGGTCAATAGGTTCAACAATGGCAGTGTATTGTTTAGTAGGTCTGCGATCAAAGTTGGGTCGAGGTCTCGGGAAATTTTGGCGAGCAGGGGGTGATTGGAAGTGAGATGGCTGAGAATTGTAGGTATGATAAACATGAGCTAGTTGGGGGTATCTGGGGGGAAGTAGGCTGATATGTAGACGGTGGAAATGGCTGGTATATTGATGGAGGTGCTGACTGATAGGTGGGCGAGGGTGCTTGATAGGTGAGTGGGGAAGTTCTGTATACCAATAGGGATTTGGGTCCCTGTACAACCATTATCGTTCCTGCATCTTTCTTCTTGGATATACCACAAGACTTCAAGGCTTTGTTGGTGGCCTGTAGGGCCTCAAAGTTAGTGACGATTCCACTCTTGATACCTTCTTCAATTCTCTCACCCAGCTTGATGATTTCAAAGAATTTGTGGTTTTAAATCACCATTAGCCTCTCATAATATTGCGGGTCTTGTGCCCGAACGAAGAATTTATTCATTTGTTCTTCCTCTAGGGAAGGCCTGACCTTGGCTGTTTTAGATCTCCAGCGAGCGACATACTCGCGAAAAGTTTTGTTGGGCTTCTTTTTAAGGTTCTAGATGTGGAACACGTCTAGTGCATTCTTCATATTGAACCTGAATCGGTTCATGAAGTACGATGCCATACTTACCCAGTCAGACCACTTCTTAGGGTTTTGGCTGATGTACGAATATAAAGCATCTCCTTTGAGGCTCCTCATGAACAATTTCATGCGAATGTTCTCATCTCTTCCTACTCCAACCAATTTATCACAATAAGTCCTCAGATGGACCCTGGGATCACCTGTTCCATCGAACATTTCGAACATAGGAGGTTTGTAACCCTTCGTTAGTTCAGCATCGGGCTGTATACAGAGATCTTCATAGTTCCACCCTTCGACTCCCTTGCTTCCTTCGACGCCCTGAACTCGACTAGTCAGCTTCTTGAGTTCCTCGTCCAAGTTCTTAATGAGCATATTCTTCTCACTGGATTCAGGTGTGTAAGCAATGTATTGGGTGGAGTGAGGTAGAGTCTCCACGTATATGGGGTTGTTCTAATGACCTAGTGTTTGAGCATATATATGGTCACTTATGGAGTCTTGTGGTTCAGGGATAATTAGCGGGGTATTTCTTGGAGCATGGAAAGTGTTGTGCTAGTGCTGTGGTGGGATAATTTGTTTTTTCGGTGGATTTTTATGGTGATAAGTTGTGGGAGGGTTATGTTTGTTTGGGGTGATTTGAGGATGTATGGGATTTTGAATGACATCTGGGACACTAAGTGAGAAGGATAAATTTGCTATTTCGGACATGCTCAATCTCTGCTTGGAGTTTCAACAACCTTTGCTCGAGTTGTGACATAGAATCATTCTAAACCTGAGTACCTTGATTGTCAAGAGCTTCTGCTCGTTCCACTGGCGTTTTGTTTTCGTGTATGATGTATCCCAAATCTTCTATTTTGCCTTCGCCTTTGCCTTTAAGTGGACTACGAGGAGGAGGAGGTGGAGGGCCCCTGGATATTGTGTGATATGATGATGATGCCAGAATGCACGAACCAACCTTTGGGGAGCGGAATAATCAAAAGAGAAACAAAAACAAAAAATAAAAGGTAGCCAAGTTAGTGAGGATCATGAGAAAATATTGCAGTATTTAAACACATAGTGCAGGAATAAAATCGTGTCCTTACTTGGGAGCCTCGTTGTTCCCAAGGTAGGCCTAGAGAAAAGTTGATTTGGGGAACTTAGATGCCAAAATGCCTCATTTCATTAATGTAAAATAGACGAATCCAAAATGACACTAAAATAATAAGCAGGAAATAATGTCACTAATGGCACTTGGTCTTATTACATTTGAAAAAAGCAATGACAAGGAAACCTAGACTACTTGGTCCCAGAAGGACCTTCCCTAGGCTCGATCTTCTTGCCTCTGTCAATCAGGTTCCCCAGGTCGTACATGCCCAACAGCAGGTATACCCTTGCTAGATTCCCTCCTTCATTTCCTTGGACCATGTCGAACCTGGAAACTTCGTGCCTCATTTTCTGCAAAATAGATAAGGTTAGACCCTTACCCTCGCCAGACTCGACTATTTATACACTTATGATTAGCATACATGCATTTAGTTCTCCAAATAAATGCACAAAATGTGATTGCGTCCGTTGGGATTATAAAAAAAACCCGGTGGGATTTTTAATAAGGCTATCTTAAAGGGTTATTGTGTGGACGACACATTAACCCAACTAGGTTTTACCATGATGCATGTACAATAAAACAGATTAAGGTATCTATGGGGTTTTAGACTGGTACCCTCAAGCGGACAACTTGAGGGGGAAAGGCACGGAACCGTCGATTGCACCGCTGATCAACTAGTTTTACCGCAAATAAGCCTTTTTGAATTTAGGGGTGATATAAAATGGAAGAGCGCAACCACTCATCAAGCGTTTCTATAGGATTTGTATAGGCACGAGTTGAATATGATGTTGAGCATGATTATGCAACAATAAATGAGCAATAAAAGCATGTTGTCATATATTTTCATGTTATGAAAGCGGTAAATACAACAGTTATGATTGAAAAGCAGTTACAAAGGAAAACAAAAAGAAACATGTCAGTTTTGATTTTGAAAAGAAAAGTACTTGAAAGAGATAAACAATTAATGGCACATAAAGGGGGAGAAGGGGTCACAAGTATTAACAAGGTAAACACAAGTTCACAAAGCAGTTTGGAGAATGGTAAAAGCCTAGGATAATCCCCAGTAGAGTCGCCACGATGGCATGCCCCCTTCTTTCCTCCCCTTTCGGATCGGTCAGGGTATTCGACATTATTGGGACAACTCGTTTCCTTTTGGGAAAGGGATAAGGAATTGAAGAGTCGCCACCTAACGAGTTAAGGTGCGTTAGGGAACCTACTAAAGGTTATTTAAAAAAATAGATTAGATAACCAGAGATAGGGTAAGGCTTGAAATTACTTCAAGGGGAAGGTGTTAGGCACCCCTCGAAGTCCACAACTTTGGTTCCCGGCCCAAACAAACTTTGTGAACATATAGCATATAAGCAATAAGAACATAGGCAAATAGATGAAGGTTTTGAGAAGATTTGCAGTCCAACCATACATATGTGCCTAAGTTTAAAAGATTTAAAGTCTAAGCACATATACAAAAATTCCAGAGGTTTTACAATATAAGCACACATGTGTAATGGGGGGGGGGGGTCCTAGGTTTTTTATCCTATAGGATCACATCAGTACAATGCCCAGTAATCACTCCTTAGAAGGGGCTACACGTGGAATTAGCGCACCGGATATCATATCCATGTATACCCTTCTCACCCCTTAGTGGTTATTAAGCGAGTTTATTTAACGACCTCTAGGCGTGCTGTTACTCGTCCCTTCTTAATGGTCCTGGAGGAGATTAGGACCTCTACCTATAGGCAGTTGTAGACAGACCCCTAAGATTTAAAAGGAGAAAATACTAGGAGACAGGTAAGAACAAAAAGGACTTTAGCAGATAAAAACAGGAAAGAAGCAATTAAGAGGCTCATGTTTACCTCCACAAATATTGCATGTAAATAGCACGTCTCAAACACAAACAAGGGAAATATTATTATGCAGAACCCTAAAATATGATATCTAAGTGAATATCAAAACATAGATGATATGGAGTTTCAATTTTATAAACCCAAAAGCAGGGGCCCTAATCAGTTTGCCTACTGATTTTAAGCCTGTTAACCATTAGGCAGTAAACATAGAAAAGGAAACAATTTTCCAGTTTTTTAAAGAAAGGTTGGTTACCTAAGGCTTGCCTATGCGTGAGGGAATGCACAATAATTACCAGAATTAGTAAAACAATTTAGAAGTTTTTTTTACCTAAAGCATGTTGTTCTAAGTGTTGCAAAGACACATGGGTTATTACCAGTTTATCTAACACAGGATATTCATATGTGAGACTGTCTTATGTCCCTTTTTCATGCATCAGTAGTTTAGCTAGGTGTGACTTAGTGAGATCCTAAAACAGGGTATCTAGTATGAACTTAATAAGATACAGAATGATTTATATGCAAAATTCCTAAAAAAACATGATTTCTAGACGCACAGAAAGTAAAAGCATGATTTCAGAATATGCAGTAGCAACAATTTTCATGCTAATGTTGTTATTTAGCCTAGAAGCAGGATTTCTACGTGATGAAAATAATGTCAAACGAGATGCTGAAGCAGTAAACCTAACAACATGATATCTAATGACATGCTTAGAATGTATTGGTCCTAAACATGGATTCTAATGCGCACATAGAAATGTAAGCCTAAGGCATGGTTTCTAACCCACTGATATTGACAACAGACATGGCTATCCTCCCCTTTTCACTATTCATCCCTAATATTCGTTTAACTCAGTTGTTACAAACTAATATTGAATTAATTACATAAATAAATAAGAAAAAACAAGAAGTTACACTATAGGGAGCCTGAAAACAGGCCCAAATTCTCTGAGCACAAATTTATGTGGGCTTTAAAGAAGTTGAATCATGATTGGCATGCAGCCGCTAACTTGCAGGTTGCGCATTTGAATGAATTAGATGAATTCCGGTACCATGCATATGCAAGCTCGTCCTTCTACAAATAGAAGATGAAGTACCTTCATCACAAATACATATGAAACAAGGAGTTCAATGTGGGTGACCTGGTTTTGTTGTTCAACTCCACATTGAAGATGTTTCCCGGGAAGTTGAAATCTAAATGGAGTGGTCCCTTTGAAATTGTAGGTGTGACACCTTTTGGTGAATTGGACTTAAAGAAAAAAAATGATGAGGTATTCCGAGTCAATGGAGGTGAAGCATTATTTGGGACAAGCTGATGATGGCCAAGTGGTGGCAGATATTCATTTGAAGTGATAGTAATATGCGTCGTGCCATGACGTTAAATCAGGGGATTATTGGGAGGCAACCCATGTTTTCTTTTTCTTTTTATTTTTTTATTTTGTAGATAGGTGTTATTTGTGGGCTAACTGGATTTGAATTGTGTTGTAGGAATGAGTGTGATATACAAGAACTGTGTTCAGAAAATTAGCTAAGTGTGGAAAAAGTGCGGACCGCACATGTATTGTGAGTTCTACAACCGAAAGGAACTACGACATCACAATGTTAGTGCGGAACGCGCAACAGGAGTAATAAGGGTGGACATGTGGGATCGGGCACAAATTAGAAATGGAAAATGCAAACTAGCTGAAGTTTTGTCTGTTAGAGAAATGGCCAATCTGTCGTTGCACATCAAAATTTGCAGTCCGCAGCCATAATCTGTGGTCGCACCACAAATTCAGCGGACCGCAGATCAGCAAGGGCATTGAGCCCCAAGTAACAGAGTGCAGACTGTAGAAGGAATTCTGCGGCCACACTTCTCCCTTGTCCCTTAAGTCTGAGCATCCAAGTATAAATAGTAACCTTAGGGCTACTATACATTTTTTCCCTCTCTGAGCAGTCTAAACTCTAAAACTTTGAAATCGTCTATTCAATATTCTTCCACACTCAATCCACATATGTGATCACTCATCTGCATTACTTTACATCCGATATGCTTTAATTACTCGTAGAATTTTTCAATTTTTAGTTTAATTTACCAGTTGT
The DNA here is from genome assembly GCA_005239525.1 of Nicotiana knightiana. NCBI lineage: Eukaryota > Viridiplantae > Streptophyta > Magnoliopsida > Solanales > Solanaceae > Nicotiana > Nicotiana knightiana. Next base: position 294,791 of record ML370396.1, on the reverse strand, counting down.
TAGGTAGTTTTAGGCCATTTATCAATATATGTTAATTTTACTACCATGTGGGGTTTAATATGTAATGGGTCAACTGCTAATTGCTCTATGGGGAATGGGTGAATTGATTTTCATGCTTAATTGTTACTACCATGTCGAATTTGTTCAAAAATTGGAAACCCTAGAAAGTCTATTCTATTTTGTTTTAAAATCTACGGCTGCTCAAGAAATTGTGTGGTCCGTAAAAAGTGAGATTGAGGGTCAGCGGTGAACATGGTTCTGCGGCCGCACTTGAAATTGTGCGAACCACAGAAATCCCATCATGGCCGCAAAATAGCCAAATCTCTATCATCAGAGAGTTGGCAAAATTTGGTATGTCTAATGTGCGGCCGCAATGATAAAAGTGTGGACCGCACTTCATATATGTGGTCACACTCAAAATTGTTCAGAGCGCAGTTCCAGTTCTGCGGTTGCAAGTTCAAATTATGCGGTCTGTATAGCCAGCCTGCAGCCGCACTTGTAATTGTCCGAACCAAATTTCCTCACCCTACTAGCATGCTCTAACCTGTATGGTACTGTATGTTTGCAATTAAATTGCAATTGACTGTTTTTGTTGCTTGTTAAAAAAAATGTTCAGATCTCGAGGTCGCAGAGATACGTCAAAGGGAAGGGGTGAACCTTCTAGAGGTCGAGGCAAAAGAACTTTACCCATCGCCCTCCAAAAGATAATCACCAAGAAAACTACAGCCGGCAAAGGAAGAAATCCAGAGCCCTCCGAATCTAGTTCATATGCCCCATCCTGGAAAGCATCGGAGGGCGACTCAGTGCAAGAGAAGCCTGCTATCCAATCACATCCACAAGGAAGGTATCAACTTTGGGATGAGCCTTCCTCCTCACATAGGGCCTCCGAAGGTTCGGAGAGTGCCAGTCAGGCTTTAGAGCACTCTTCTATACCTTTCCCTTAGGCATCAACTGTTACTGTTGATGATATTCCGGATGACGGCCGAAGGGGTGATACTACAGTTTTCGTCATTAAGAGGTCAAAGAAGAAAGAGGTCTAGGAGGACCGTTTTGTAAGTCTTGCTTCCTTCACCAACGTCCGCGGGTGGTAGTGAGATCGCTCACTCTTGAGCGACAGTTCTAACTCAAAGATCTTGGCAAGTGTAATCTAGCATTATTGAGAAAGTTCGAGAGCGCAAGGGGTGGATATGGTTCACCCAAGCTGTTGTGGATGCCAAGTAATATTTTGTCTGGGAGTTCTACACCAATTTGGCACACATAAAGAAATGGACCAAAGTGAAAAAAATGTGAAGTTTGAATGTGAGATTTGACAAGTGGTTCGGGAGTTCTACACCAATGTTGGCGCACATAAAGAAAGGGACCAAAGTGAAAAAAATGATAAATTTGAAGGTGATATTTGACAAGTGGTCCAGGAGTTCTCTAATGGATGCAAAGAACCCGAAGAGAAAGGGTCAGCTGACTACTACCGTAGGCCAGTCTGATGAGCCATCAGTGGTAGTTGTAGAGTCAGTAGATATGCCTTCCACTTCAGCAGAGCCTTCAGCTAGTGCTGCTGCCATGCATCCACCTTCAGCCTTAGTGCCTCCCACCCCGGCTTTGAAGCCGGTGCTTATGCCCTCTTCTCCACTCTCTGCGATGTGAGTCTCCCAGACACTGGCGAGCCTCAACAAATGGATGCAGACAGCTACTACAAAGTTGTTTGACATATCGGGTCATGTAGTAGAAAAATCGTCTATGTCAGAACCACAGATCCCCCCACAATTGAAGAAACCTTGAAGAAGATCTTGGAATTATGGCCACTCTGATACAGCATGGATTTGTGATTAAGGATCTGGCCAAGGAAGTAAGGAAGATGCGGAAGTCACAGGTTTCAAATAAGTCGGTGGATAAGCTCCGAGATAGGTCACCAAGCTAGCTGCAACCGGAGATATTCCATTTGACATGCTCATTGACCTGCACCACCTAGGAAAATATATCGCATCACCTACAGCACCAACTAGCCAGTCTGAGGAGCCAGACATTGTTGCTGACACTGCCAAGGCAGTCCATCAAATGTTCACCAACCCAACCACTCTCGGACTTGAGGATGATGAGATCCAATTTGATGAGGCTGAGGTTGGTGCCACTGCTGGGGACACAGAGATGGCCACAAAGCCATAGGGAGTTCTCTTCACTCTAACCCTTCCTTTACTCTTATTTTGTTAAGCATTAGGGATAATGCTTATTTTATTCGGGGGGGGGGGGG
>ML370396.1:280097-291680 GCA_005239525.1 Nicotiana knightiana | reverse complement strand
GCAGGGGAGGGGAGTTTCTTTGACATATTTTGATGATTCTGTATTTTTGTAACTCTGAGACATTTGGCTTGTAATTACCTTATTACTATTTTGTTCTTCTTTCTCATTATGTATATATTCCCTCTTTTCTCTCATTATGTTTATTTGTATAGATTTCAATAGTTTTTTGTTTTATAGATTCTTTATCTTTATGTTTGTCTTCTTTTTGAATTAATAGCTTATTTTTTATTTAATAGCTTATTTTTATGTTTTAGTGGATAATAAGCCTTTGGTTTTCTTAATGCTACAGTTTCCAAAGGTGGTTTTTGCATGAACCGGGTGACTCTTCCCAACAATGGATGGCGTAACAACCTTCTTAAGGGATTGAGTGCATTTTTGGTGTTTAGGTAATAATAGTAGTAGTAATGAATAAAAAGACCTAGTTGATTCATGCTCGAAGGGTCAAACATGCTTCACTTGGTACCAACACACATAACTATGTGCTTATGGTTAAAAACAAGTATTTGGGAAAGCAATGGCTCTAGTTAGTGACCTTTTGACTCTTCTGTTGACATAGGCAATCATAGAGTGGTTTAGTCGAACCATAGTAATTTTCAATCTTGAATATGGTCGTTGTGGGCCCTCAACTCTATCCTCTTTAACAATCCAACATCGTGAGCGGTGGGATATTTTTTTTGCAAGTCCAAGTACCCGTGCGAATGGTCTAGAACTTACCTCAAATGGGTCTCTAGGAAAAAATTTAAGTTTTGCTTCGCTTGAGAAGTGATTGTAGGCTCTCCTTGACTCACTTGAAGTATTTCATGGGTCACCAATATTGGTATCCCTAGTCAACCCATTTGAGTCTAAATACTTTCTCATTTGATAACAGTATTACAAGACTTTACCCGTTTTGTCGTGGCCTTATCTTGGAACCCGAGCTTTCCTTAACACTTTTGTGAAACAATTGGCTAAAAACTTAAGTTTGGGAGAGAAGGCTCATAAGTGTGGACCGCAGTATATCATCTGCAGTCACAGGTTATGAAGAAAAACCCATCAGAGTCTGGTGCAAGTGCGGTCCACACATGAATTGTGCGGCCGCAAAAGCTGGGCCAGGAGCAAAGTTCAGAGAAGATGAATTCTAGGTCTCCCAGAAGTGCATACCGCATAATAATTGTGCGGCCGCAGAAGAAGATCTATGCAGTTGCAATTACAATTGTGCGGACCGTAAAAGAGCAAGATGTGGCGGCAGTTACAATTGTGCAGACCGCAGAATGAGTGCATCGTGGCCGCATACCAGAATTATGCGGCCGCAGACTTCTAATCCTGTCAAGCTGAAGAAAACTGCGGACCACACAAGGAATTGTGCGGCTGCAGAACCTTCGAAGGGGAATTTTTGTCTGAAACTTCCAGCCTTGTATAAATACGAGTTTCACATATTTAGGTTAACTTTTGACATCAGCTGCTACAGTAGACGTTTTATTTTACTTTTTTTAGTAGTTTTTCATATTTTGAGCTATTTGAACATAGATTTTGTCATTTTAATTGGCAATATGAATTTAATTATTATTTCTTCTTCTATTTCTCCATTTCTTGCATGAGTATCAAGATTTTCACTAGGGTTGTGACCCAACCCTAGTGCGTAAACTTTATGGGTGTTCAATTTATTGCTTGCTTATGGTTGGGTGTTTATTATTAAGCCTTGTTCTTGATTTTATTAGTGGAATTAATGGTTTCAAATATTAGTTCATATATATTTGACTTTGTCTCACGTGAGAAAGAGGGACTTAGTCAAGGAAAACTTGACTAACAAGAAATTAGGTCAATCAAGATATTGATAAGCCCAATTAAAGGGTTGAACCTAGAGATAGTAACAACCCGACTTGAGATTTTATTAACCATCTTTTTCAATACCCATTTGGACTTGAGAAAGCCAAATTAGGCCAAATCACTCTCTGGCCGAGAGGTATTGAATGTTGATAGCTATAATACAGCCCGACCAATAAAACACGCTTTAAATTTTAAAACCCTTTAGGAAAACACCTAGGTGAATGTCATCGCCCTAGGCCTTTTAAAATATTTGAAAAACAACAATAACAATATTCTAGTTTTATTTCTTAAATTGCAGTCGTAGTTTAAGTTAGACCTTCAAACAACCAAATTCTGTGGAAGTGCAAATTTAGATAGTCAAATTCCCACACTACAGTATATACGACTAACTCCCACGCATACAGCTCCCTGCGGAATTCGGCTCCGACTCTTGTTGGGTATTATTATTACATTGATCATTTTCATAATCTCAAATTTAGGTGTGAAATTTGACGAGATCAAGGCCTCATATTATGCCATATTGTTGGGGCATGGGAATCTGAGTTTCGTGGATACCGAATAATGTTGACCACTTTCTAATACTGAAATAGCTCTGATGACCTCTCCCTTGAAGTTTGTTTCTCCATCGAAAAACATCCTCCAAATGTCGTATGCTTCGGTAATATTTTCTCCTACAAATGACAGTTCCTCATCGGGAAAATACCTCTTTAATGGTTCGTATTCTTCATCTATGGGATTCTCCGTTAATTGATCAACCAACACTTTCTCCTTAACTGCACTGAGTCACATAGATGATGTCAAACTCACTCAACAATATTTGCCGCTTTGCTAAGGTACCTGTAGGCATGGGTTTCTAAGAGATGTATTTTAGTGGATCCATCCTTGATATGAGATATGTAGTGCACGCACAGAAATAATTTCTCAACTTCTGGGCTATCCATGTCAAAGCACAACATGGGCATTCCAATAGAGAATTTAAGGCCTTGTAAGGTGTGAAATTCTTGCTTAGATAATATATCACTTGCTCTTTTCTCCCCGTTTCATCATGTTTTCCCAGAACACAGCCAAAGGCTCCATCCAATTTGGACAGATAAAGCAGTATATGTCTTCCTAGTTCTGGCAGGACCAACACAGTTGGTTTAGATAAATACTCCTTGATTTTTTCAAATGCCTTCTGGCATTCCTTAGTCCAGCTTGTCGCTTCATCTTTCCTCAGCATCTTAAAGATCAGCTCATATGTCACCATTGAGTGTGCTATAAAACGGCAAATGTAATATAGGCGTCATAGAAAACTTATCCTTCTTATTCTTTGGTGATGGCAAGTCCTGGATAGCTTTGATTTTTGATGGGTCTAACTCAATACCTCTGCAGCTGACGATGAAACCTAGCAACTTTCCGGTAGGAACTCCGAAGGCATATTTTGTGGGGTTCAAGTTCAAATTGTATTTTCTATGTCGGTCAAAAAGCTTTTCAGGTCTGCTATGTGGTCTGAACACTTTTTGGATTTGATGATAACATCATCTACGTACACCTCTATTTCCTTGTGTATCTTGTAGTGGAAGATAGTCGTCATGGACCTCATATGGGTGGCCTTAGCATTCTTCAAACCATACAATGTCATTTTCTAATAATATAATACCCATGGTATGATAAAAGCATCCTTTTCGGCATCCTCTTCGTCCATGCTGATCTAGTGACATCATGAGAAGCAATCCACAATGGATTGGAGTTTATGCTTGGCAATTTTGAATCAATATGTGTATGTTAGGAAAGAGAAAATCATACTTAGAACTTACTCTGTTCAGATCTCTATAATCGACACGTACTCTAACTTTCCTATCGTTCTTCAGAACTGGCACAATATTGGCTAACCAGGTCGGGTATTCGACCGCTTGAAGAACCTTGGCTTTGATTTGCTTGGTGATCTCCTCTTTTTTCTTCATACTTACATCTGGCTTAAGGTTTATGAGCTTCTGCTTTACCGGTGGACACATAGGATTGGTAGGTAGCTTGTGATCTACAATGGATGTGATTAACCCAGTCATATCATCGTAGGACCATGTAATAATATCTTCATATTCCTGTAGAAACTTGATATAATCTTCCTTCTATGACGGTGATAGATGAATTCTTATACGAGTTTCCATCACTGTTTCAGAATACCCTAAGTTAACGGCATCAGTCTCCTCCAAATTAGACTTTGGTTTGTTTTTAAATTCTCTACTTTTTTGAAAATTTTCTCAGGCATTATATCATCTTCCAGATCTTCCGAACCAATATCCTTATGTTGCTTTTTCTCATTACATGTCACAATCGTAGGTTCATCAAGATATGTAATATTTACGCTGAAAAGAACGTCGAAATATAATAATAAATACGAGAAGTAGTAATGCATTTCTAAAGCTTAAAATTGTCCACAAGTACGACTCGATGGCTCGAGTAATTATTTTGAGATGATGCAGCGGTCCAATTATTGAGAACAACTCCTTCTCCCACTGTTTGAATGGTAAGGTCTTCCTCCTCCTCCTCCACAATTACACTGCATTCCATGTCTTCCGCGTCCAGAAACAGCTTCCTCATACTAGCCAAAATCTCATCTACTTCGGATCCCCAAATCATGTCAGCTTGACGGAATTTCTGATGCAAATGTGGTATGGGTTGTTCTAGCGGATAGTATGGTGCGACATGGAAGTATGCAATCCTGATACATTTGCATGTTATATTCATACCCTAGTCCAAAGGTCGTGCCATGATGATGTGGTTGTATGGGTTTTGTGATCCCTTGAAGCTTTTGGCCAAGATCCTTGCCTGGTTCATATCTCGTCCATAGCAATATGCGTTATATCTTGTTACCTCACCATCGATCCTCTTCAATTGCGCTAATCCGCTCAATGCGATTATATGTTTCTCTATCCAACTTCCTCCTATTTTCAATGACTCGAACGGTCTGGTTAGTGTAGATAGGATTTCTTCCATCTCCATAAATGATCACCTCCTGATGATTCCACTCGAACTTCACTGCCTGGTGTAGATTAGAAGCCACTACCCAGCTGCATGTATCCATGGTCGTCGAAACCATAGGTTGTAAGTAGATGATATATCTAGCACTTGGAATTTGACATCAAACCAAGTCAGACCCATTTGTAGATCAAGATTGATTTCTGCGATAGTGGCTATCTGAGATCCATCGAATTCTTTCACTTTCATGATTCCCATTCGCATCTCATGCAGGCCTTTACCTAATCTATTCATAGTGGTCATCGGGCATATGTTCAGGATCGAACCTTCATTTATTAGGACCCTGACGATGAAATTGTCTTTGAATTGCATTGTGATGTGTAATGCTTTGTTTTGACTCAACCGTTCTGGTGATAACTCATCCTCGTGGAAAGTAGTTTTGTGACTCTGAAAATACATGCCACCATGTTAGCCATATCTCCACTAGTGGGGGTACATAAGCATTACTTAACATTTTCATCAAAGCATTCTTGTGTGCATCTGAATTTTGCAATAGTGATGAAATGGATATATGATCGAGAGTCTTTTTCAGGTGGTCAAGAAAAGAGTATTTCATTTTTTGTATCTTCATGCAAAGTTCGTCAGTGCCTGTCTCAACAACAGGTGGCTTAGATGCAGCTTTTTTGCTTGTTCCTCCCAGATTCTCAGGTGTGTAAACTTTGCCAGTTGTAGTCATACCTTTCACGACACCTGTCTCTTCCATCTTGGCTTTTCCCTTTTTTCTCTCTTCCGCAACATAATCCCATATGGCGACATTAGACTTGTAAGATGATGTGGGAGCTACCATTACAATGAAATGTGTAGCTACCTCAACCTCAAATGGTTCCTGGGTTTGTATCACAACTGGCGTGAGGGTGACTAGTCGAATGTGTCTGATGGATCCTTTCTGATCCCAGTACTCATCACTTTCTATCACTTTCACTCCCTCACCTCTATGATCCGGGAAAGGGTTATTATGGACATTTTATGTGGCTTCATTTGCTTGTATAAACTTAGTGTCAATTAGTGTCTGAATCTTGTTTTTAACATGCATCACTCCTCAATGGTATGACCCTTCATGCCTGAATGATAGACACAAGTTTTGTTGGTATTGATCCACTAGGAAGGGTTCTCGACAGCAATAACAAGAATAAAGGTGGCATAACCAGTGACCTTCAGTCTCTTATACAGATGGGCTACGATTTCAGCAATTGGGTGTATGTTTTGGGATTTCTACTACTGAAGTTTGGGCGTGGCGTTCAGTAGTTTTGGCAGGCCGGTGGAGGTGAATGGTAATATACATGTTGAGTGTTATAGTTATGGTAGGTGGTGGCAGGGTATTGGTATTTTATGGTGAGGGTTGGTATGTGGGTGGAGGTGTTTGGTATGTGAGAGGAGGCTTAGGCCTCATTTGTTTGCACTTAATGGAGGTCTGAATCTTAATCATTCAGATATAGCCCATTAAGTGCATTTGTTTTGTAAATCTTAACCCTAATTATTATGTTCCAACCCATTAAGTCTATTTATTTTTTCTCTTTTAAAAGATCTGAATAGGTATGAAAGGATCTTATTCAGTCAGTTCCATAACAGATTCCTACTAGTGTTCAGACTCTTTGGAAAAAATGATACGACTTTATTTCTGCAATGATTCGCTCAATCATAAGGCTTTATTTTAGCAAAGTTTGAAGCTTCGCTTCTTCATCTTCCATGCATAAGTATCACGCTTCTCTCCACTCTCCATTTATCATCCTCTATTGAAATTTATTTTCTCTTGAAAATGTAAGATTCTAAAACCACTAGAAAGTGTTTTGTTATTATGTTTTGAAATTCACAATATTCTTGCCTATTATTTTGTGAAAACATACTTGTATGAGTTTCAAGATTTCAATTCGTATTCTCTAATAGTTAATACTATAGTGAAATTTAAGAAAAAAATTGTTTCAAAATTTTTCAAAAGTTACAGTAGCTTTTCGTTTTAAATTACAACTTACAGGTAACATGTTCATGTTGTGTATACTGCAAAATACAAGCTGTTTTTCCTCATATCGAGACTCTGAAAAAGACATGTTGTAATTCTACACAAGTAAGGAGTACACAACTAGTATGTACTTGTCGATGACCTAGTATTAGTTGTTTCTTTTAATTTTCTTTAATTAGTTCTTGGATTTTACAAAATATCTATGTTCTTTATTTATATTAAGCACTAGCTCCATTTTTTTATGTGACACACTTTAATTTTTCAAGTTCCAATATGTTCATATTTTTAGGATATCCGACTTCCTCATTGAAAATGGACCCCCGTGTTTGTGATATTACACGATATAATCGTTTTGCGAAACTAAGATGTAAACATTCACACAACTAGGAAATTAAAATGCAAGGGATTGATGAAAGTTGAATATTATTTTCAAATATTGGCAAATTCTTAGAAATTGTGGTAAAATAGACAATCTTTGTCTAGAAAGCAAGTTGTGTGGCTTATAATGAGGACAATGTAGCATATGTGGAATTGAGTCATCAAGCTCCATTGGTATAATATTTTCAAACTGGTAATTGTAATGAAGTTCTCTTTCAATATGTTTTTCAAGTTCTTGATATTTCTAATATTAGTATTGGTATTGATTAGTCATGTGGAATTTAGTTTCCTCTAAACAAGAAGACTTCATTTTTTTATTGATGGATAACTTTATATGATATTTTTCAAAATTCTTCAAGATGTTGCTTTATTCATATATTTTGTACTGACGGGAGTGGTTCTAAACTGTTCATAGTTGCAACAAAGGGAAGAAATACTCTAGATTCTTTGCTTATATAATGTGTAAACACTACTTTTATGTTGGTGTTTCCATTGTTCCAATTTACTTATTGCTTGTTGTACTTTGTCTTAAATGTATTATGTTCCTTTACCTGCATAAATGAACTTTCATAAGTAGTCTCTTCTTGAGCTGAGGGTCTTTTGGAAACAGCCTCTTTACTCCTCCGGGGTAGGAATAAGGTCTGTGTACACTCTACCCTCCCCATACCCATCTTAGGGGATTTTACTGGATTGTCGTTGTTGTTGTTGTTGTTGCTTACTCGTAACTCCAATGTCTTGAGTTTTAATTTCCTGCTCTCGGCCATTATTTTCTACTAAAGAGAAACTATAAACAGAGGAGAGAATGTTTGATTCTTAGTGATGAACAATAGGCTAGGAAAATATAATTCTAGCGTTTAATTCATATTGATGTTCTACATGGTCTCAAAGGCATAGATGCTTTGAGAAATAAGTATTAAACCAACAAAAACACCTTTTACTGAAGCCTTTGACTTGTGGTATATTGTTGCTCTCCTTTATTTAGATATTGCATTAAATTGTTTGAGTAAAGATGAAGAATTATGCAGTTAATGAAATGACGAATGTATAGTTCGGATTTGTGAAATTTCAGCAGCATCTAATAAGTTGTGACATGATGTATTAAAGTTGTGTCTGCTTCTACAGATTTTTTTCTACTAAATATAAACCTCTTCTTCTATTTTTGATTTTTTGTATTCATTGTCTCGGTCTGCTACTTCTATTTTCATCAGTCATATCCTATAATCATTATTATTTTATATTTCAGCTATGGAACAATCTAGTGAAAATTCAAGAGTGAGTTGGAAAAATATGGACATAGTATAAACTTTTTTAGAAAGTTATATTCAAGAGATATCCTTAAACGGGAGACTTGGAATTAGTTTGAAGGCAAACTCATGGAACATGGTTAAACTAATTTTGGAGACTACTCATGGCTTTAGCGTCACACAAAAGCAAATGAAGACTCATTATGACTATCTAAAAGAAAAGTATCAAGCTTGGTTGCCCATAACTAAAAAGATCGGAAATATTTATGACCCAGTAACCAATACAATTATAATGTCTTATAGTGAGTGGGATGAGTACATAACCGTTAGTTTATTATCTAGTAATTTAGCGTTTTATTTTCTTTTATCTGTAAAGAAGAAGGTTTGATATGAATATTAATTTTTTTTTTTATTATAGGCTCATCCAAAAGCAAAGGCATTGATGAATTTTCCTCTACCCTTCTCTGATCCTTGTACAAAACTTTTTTAGGGTTCTACAGAAACATGAATTCTTGGTTGGAGTCCAATTTGTACATATCCTCGTCCTGTTGTCTCTTTAGTATCTACTACTATAGATATAGATACACTTGATAGCGATGAAGATCTAGTTGGTAACAAAAATGACAGATCTCCTAGTAATTATCTATCTCAGTCTTCAGTTCCAAGTGAAAGAAAACCTTTGGGAAAGAAAAATAAATCTTCATCATCTCAATTAGAAATTGATGAGAAGATGAGTAATGCATTGAATATAGTGATTAAAAATAATAACGGGCCTTACATTGAGGAATGTATGGAAAACTTAGAAGCACTTGGAATGGAAGAACCATTATACAGTGCAACTATTAGTATACTTTGTGAAGGTGACTGCTACAGGAAAGCGTGGATGAAAATTCCAGAGGTCGACAAGTTAAAGAGTTGGATTAAGGCCATGGGTAAAAAATTGGGAATTCTTTGATTTTGCTAATTAGCTAGATTATTCTTTAGATGTTAATAATATGGAACCTTCTTTGTTTTTTCCAACTAGTATCTATTATGCTTATTTAATTTTTTAATAATATGGAACCTTCTTTGTTTTATTCAACTAGTATCTATTATGCTTACTTATTTTTGGAATATTATATTATGCTTATGGAAATTTTTTTCCTGTGACATACCATTTTTCTCTGTGATATACCAAACTCATACGCCTGCTACCACTGATAAGCCGCTCCCCTGAGCTGGAACGTAACAAGCAAAGCCGCTCGTCTCTACAATACCCACAGTACGAAGAATGCGGTGAAACTCCTCCAGCAAAACCCTGGGCATCATCTGCTGCCAATCCACTGAAGGTAGGAGGGTGATACTTCTTGTACCTCTCAAGTCTAAGGTATTCTTCCTCAGATGTTGTTGCCCTAACCACATGCCGAACAGGGACCACGGGCTGTGTCTCCATAACACCTGAAACCTGACCAACATGAACACGTTGCTCTGGAGTGTGGCAGCGGGAGGCTTAGCTCCTCCCCCGATCAGTGAAGTAGCTGGTGCAATCGGGATCAATCCCGCCTAAGTCAATGTACCAAACATGCTCAGGAACTGTGCTAAGGTCTCCTGAAGTCCAGGCGTAGCAACAGGTAACTCCGGTAGCTTCCTCCCAATCGGGACCGCTAGCGGCTCCTTAACTGATGCTCTGGTAGGTGTCCTAGCTGCGGCACGTGCTCCTCATCGGCCTCTGCTTCTGCCCCTAGCGACACCTACTCCGGGGGCAGCGTCATCACTAACTGCAGCTCGTGTCCTCACCATCTGTGAGAGAATGAAATGATAAGAGCTTCAAACTTCGAGATCAATAAAATCGCACGATAGGAATGAAGGAAGTGAAACTTTCCTAATAGTTCCATAGCCTCTCGAAGATAAGTACAGACGTCTCTATACTGGTCCGCAAGACTCTTCTAAACTCGCTTATGATTCGTAGTACCTATGAACCTAGAGGTCTGATACGAACTTGTCACGACCTAATTTCCCCTCCGTTGGGTATCGTGATGACACCTTGGTTCATGGACTAGGTAAGCCTAACATTTATTGAATAACAACAATAATTAAATAACATCTAAAAAATTTTGAAATAGAAATCTCTATAAAATTTACAAATTCTCAAAAACCAGTAATACAAGTCATAAGCTCTACAGAGTTTGCTACAATTTTCTAAATACAAATGTTTGAAATTAAGTAAACAGTGTGAATATAAATCAGAAGGTGACTCTGAAGCCTGCAAACACAGCATCAGGTTTACCTTGAGTCTCCACAACAACAATCTGCACAACTAGCTAATGATCAAATGACTTTGAAATACCTGGATCTGTATAAAAATGTGTAGAAGTGTAGTATGAGTACACCACGGCGGTACCCAGCAAGTATCAAGACTGACCTTAGTGGAGTAGTGACGAGGAATAGTCAAGACACCTACTGGACTAAATAACCTGATCTAGTATAAGTATATGAACAATATGATATCTACATAAAGACTACGCGAAATAGAAAATAATATGGTAATTACAATATGAAAGGGAAATAACAACTATTAGCGGAATAACATGATAATGACACAGTTGATGTACAGAAAGGTGGTCTAAATCTGGCAATCAAAAATAAATGAATGGGAAATAACAATTCAACAAAATGATCTCTTTCACACCAAGTTTTAGCCAATAAACTCTACGAGGTACCGAAGCTCAGAATATTCACAACTCAGGGGTCCCAATTCCTGAACCCTAACACTTAGCACCTTGTGCTCCCATTACAATTTATAATCGCGCTGACAACTCATGTGCCAAAGTAAAAAAAGGGTGTGCATCTATACTCAACAATATCAAGAAACCTCTTAACCGATAAGAGTGCTTAACTACGTGTATGCTTGTGCGAGTGTTCTAACATAGTTCATGCCAGCTAGTAAGTATAGGAAAAGAAAAGGACAGGACGTAGAATGTTTCCCATAACTTTTCACAAGATAAAGCTCACACAGGTAAGAATACCACAACACAAAAATCAACAACAAGAATGCCCTCAGGTCAGCACAAGTCATCACAAATCAATCCCTGACATAGTCCACCTTGTCTCGCCACGTGTGCAATAGTAACTTAAGTGCCCGCCTTGTCTCGCCACAAGTGCATAACAGTGTTCCCACATTGTCTCGCCACTTGCGAACCC
>ML370396.1:197764-279231 GCA_005239525.1 Nicotiana knightiana | reverse complement strand
GATATATATATATATATATATCCCGCTTTCTCACGCCGCATGTACGAATATCAATAATAACAATAGCACGGCAGAAACCTCGTGCAACCCCATAAAAACAACCGCAAGGAAGAATCCTCGTGCATCACAATAACAAATACCGCACGGCAGAAACCACGTGCGTCACCTCAACAACTATAACAACAAAAATGACAATAATATAAGGGTACGACAAATAAGTCAACTCAAAAATTACTGAACTCAAAGAAATGGAGGAACTAATTCACAAAGAGTAGCCACAATAGGAAATGATAGTCATAATAAGAACAACTCAACAAGAAAGGAAATACTATGTAACAACGGTCCACAATATACAGTTCGACAACGAGGGAGCTAATACAAGTCGAATAATTAAAAATAAGGACAAGTCACTAAAATATAGGATGTCTAACTTATTTTAAGGATGGGCAATTAGGAAATAGATACAACAAATTCAGGTAAGAAGAAGCAGCATAAAGATAACCATAAACTCAATTAAGGCTAAACAGTTACAGAAGAAATAGTAATAATTTCAAATAAAGATAAGCAGTTAGGGAAGGATAATATGGCAATAGAAATGTAACAATTTAAGTTAAGGCACATATGAATTAAATAAGCAACAAGAGTGGATCATGAATCGATTAATTCTAATTAAGCAGGTAGAGGTGAAACTAGTAATTAAGAAACATAATAATAACAAGAACAACTGCAGTGAATACAAGGACCTAAGAACCCGAAAAGGCCAATTTTCCACAAATAAGTTTGAGCACGTACTCGTCACCTCGCGTACACGGACTACAATTAGCATAGAAGACTCAAATCCTAAGGGGTACTTCCTTCCCACACATAAGGTTAGGCAAGATAATTACCTCAAAGAAAACATACTGATACTCAAAAATAAACTTCTCGGGTGAAATGGCCTCCGGACGGCTCAAATATAATCAAAATAGCTTCAAAGCACAAATAAGACTTATAAGAAACTATTCTGGATCATAAAGCCTCAATCCTTATCAAAGTTTAAAAATCGACCCAAACGTCGAACACTGGGCTTGCACCTCGAAACCTGACAAATTTTATAAAACTCGAACACCCATTTTGATACGATTTCAACCATACTAATATCAAATTCCCATACCAATTCGGCCCACAAGTAATGTTTTTTCATTTTGAATGTTTTCTTCAAAAATCCATATTTTCCTTATCAAAACACAAATTAAATGATAAAAATAAAGATAAAATCATGGAATATAATAAATTCTAGGTGAAGAACACTTACCCAATTGATTGTCTTGAAAACTCCACAAAGAATCTCTCAAAACTGAGGTCTAAAACTCAAAATATTGAGAAAATGGCAAATTCGAATATAAACTCTCTGCCCAGGACTTCCGCATCTGCGGATAAATAAGCGCACATGCGGACAAATAACTGCACATGTGCTATCGCATTTGGGGGCAGACGTTCGTATCTGCAAATTTGACTTACCAGACCTAGGTCCGCATTTGCGGACAATAAGCCGCAGAAGCAATAACAGGAGTGCAGAAGCAAACTCCTTCGCAAATGCGATCACTCAACCGCAGAAGCAGCCTTCGCACCTGCATGCCAGCATCCGCAGAAGCGAGCTAGCTTCCAGGCCTCTATGATAGTGTATGCGATCATGCTCACGCAGAAGCGGAGCCGCACCTGCGCTTCAAGATGTCGCAAGTGCGAGACACCAGAATCAGACCTAACCAAAACTATGAAAACCATCAGAAACTCGTCCGAGACACACTCGTGGCTCCCGAGACCCCGTCTAAGAATCACAACAAGTTCCATACCCTAACAGAGACCCGCTGGAGGTCTCAAGTCACATCAAACAACGTCGAAACTATGAATCGCACCATGAATCGCACTTATGAACTTTCAAATCTTCCAACTTCTAAACTCACGCCGAAACTTATCAAGTCAACCCAGAATGATGTCAAATATTGCAGGCAAGTCCCAAATAACATAATGGAGCTGATCGCATTCCGACCCCGATATTGCCAAAGTCAACTCTTGGTCGAACCTCTCAACCTTCAAAACTTCAACTTTTCAAACCTTCGCCGAAATACTCCAAACTACCCTACGGTCCTCTAAATCCAAATTCGTACGCATGCCTAAGTCCAAAATGACCATACGAAACTGTTGGAATCATCCAAAACCCATTGTAGAGACATTCACACAAAAGTCAAATTCTCGTAGCTTTTACCGCTTAAGCTTCCAAAACTTCAATCCTTCTTCTGATTTGACTCTAAATCATCCGTTAACTGAATTCAACCACACACACAAGTAAATACACCTAATATGAAGCTGCTCAAGACATTATGCCTCTGACCAGAACTTAAATTCTTAAAAAGACCAGTCCAGTCGTTACATTCTCCCTCTCTTAAACAAACATTCATGTTCGAACATGCCAAGAATCGCCTCGAAGTCTTCAAATCACTGAATGCACACCTCAAACATACACCCACAGGTGACCCCACGTAACCCTAATCCACATAAGCCTGACAACACCATCTCAGTTGTAACCTATCCTTTTTACCAACACCAATAAGCCTTAGATTCAAAATTTTCACCTTTCGTCCATCTCCAAAAGGCCCGATTCTTACATCCACACTCGATATCATTCTCAACCAGCTGCAATAACTCATGCCTACACCCACAAGGTACGGCCGCCCAACATGACCCACGACACATAGGCCCATAATAATATTTCTGATCAGCAATAGCTGTCCGTAATTAAAACTAGCACCAGCAATTAGCCTTTTATCCATTAGAAACCCGTTTCAAACCTCCAAAACGCTCATAATGATGCAAGAAAAACAAAGACCTCATAACTACACACGCAAATCAACAAGTCACATATAACTCCACTGGACACACACCCTGTAAAGTAAAACTCAAATAAGCACAAGACAAAAATGACTGAATATGTAAAAAGAAACAAATAACAGAGATATCAAACAAGCCTGACAGGCACAACTCTCTATAATAGCATACTATAATCCAATTTAAAAACAAAAAATAAAAGTACATGAAAGAATCATAAAGATCTTATCCTGATATAACTTTCTACCACGACACGCAACCCGACTCAAACATATCAAATCACATAGAATCGCGAGGGTCTCACCCTTAACTCTGAATCACACTCAAATACACATGATATCAATCAAAACCTTCCACTATCTCAACTCTGCCAATATAATCACAAAACGTACTGTATTCTCACCACGATAGCGCATCTTAATCATAAATCATAACAAAAATACTCAGGAATCACATCAAAACCTATCGTAATGGACAACATGAATTCACTACTAGCCTCGTACTTTCAATAATTAATTAAAACAACGATAGACATGGCTACAACTCAGAGAATCTCCCAACAAGGGGAAAACACATAAACATAATACTAAGTCATGAACTCACGCATAGGTGGAGCAACCAAATAGGGGAACTCACTCCGATAAGTAGAACCGAAACAAAATACGAATGGTGACCCTCAGTAATAAATCAAAAGCATACTTGTATGAGATCATCTGGCGCAATAGCCTCCAACCTACTATATGAAACACATCAACTGGCCGGGCCTCTCCCTCTTGGAAACCCTCTATTCGCTTGAATACCCCGTTGTGACACATCTGTCTAGAGTCTAGGACAATCCCTCTCCATGTGGCTGGTATCTCCACAGTCGAAGCAACATCTCTACTAACGTGGCTGTGGGAACTGTGTGGACGGGTACTCTAAGACCCATGAGCACCTGAAGTCTGAAGTGCAAACTGAACTGGATACCCACAAAACCTTTACCATGTCATACCATGTCTCAAAAATAGGGATCAATGGATCTCTCTGGTCTACAAAGCCTCCTCGCCTCCCTTTACTCTTTCTCCTGACCTCGTATGTCCTCTCTCTCTTGGCCCGTCAGTCCTCTCTCTTCTGGTCCCACATGCCCTCTACTCGGTGAGCGATCCCTACCACCTTCTGAAATGAAACATCAGACTCCAACTCCCGAGCCGTGCTGAACCGAATATCATGCTTGAGCTACGAACACGCTATCTAACTGTAGCGACCAAAGCAGGTGCATGTTTGGCCAAATCACTGAATCTAATGCATACTCTGACACTGACATAGTGCCCTGGCGCAGCTGCTCAAACTCCACGCGCCATGCATCTCGAAGGGACTGAGCTACCAACTCTGTCAGGAGCATCTCCGAAAACTAAACCCATAAAAGTGAAGCTGACTCGGCCGGGCTACCCAACTCATACGCCCACCACCACTGGCAAGCTTCTCCCCTGAGCTGGAACGTAGCAAAAGCAACTTTGCTCGTCTCTACAATACCTATAGTACGAAGAATGCGATGACAATTTTCCAAGAAACTGCGGGCATCATCTGTCGCCAATCTATTGAAGGTAGGAAGGTGGTACTTCTTGTACCTCTTAAGTCTAAGTTGTTCTTCCTTAGATGCTTCTTCCCTTACCACGGGCTAAACATGGACCACAAGTTGTGTTTCCATAAAACATAGAACCTGACCAACATGAACTCGTTGCTCTAGAGTGTGGCAGCGGGAGTCTAAAGTCCGGGGGTAACAACAGGAACTATGCTAAGGTCTCCTGAAGTCCGGGTAAACAACATGCATCTCTGGTACCTGCCCGCCAACTGGAACTACTGGTGGCTCCTGAACTTCTACTCTAGTCGGGGGCAGCATCATCAGCAACTGCAGCTCGAGTTCTCACCATTTGTAAGAGAATGGAATGATAAAAGCTTCAAACTTGGAGATCAATAAACTCGCAAAATAGGGATGAAGGAAGTGAAATTTTCCTAATAGTTCCATAGCCTCTCGAAGATAAGTACAGATGTCTCTGTATTGATCAACAAGACTCTACTAAACTCGCTTATGACTCGTAACACCTATGAATCTAGAGCTCTGTTACCTACTTTTTACGACCCAATTTCCACTCTGTTGGGTATCGTGATGGCACCTACTCTTAGGGACTTGGTAAGCCTAATATACACTGAATAAAAATAATAATTAAATAAAATCTAACAATTTTTGAAATAGAATCTCTATAAAATTTACAAATTCCCAAAAACTAGTTATACAAGTCATAAGCACTACAAAGTTTATTACAATTTTCTAAATACAACTATCTGAAATTAAGTAAATAGTGTGAATACAAATTAAAAGGTGACTCCGAAGCCTGCGAACGCAGCAGCAGGTTTACCTTGAGTCTCCACAACAACAATATGAAAAACTAGCTAATGATCGACTGACTTCGAAATACCTGAATCTACAAAAAATGTGCAAAAATGTAGTATTAGTACACCACGGTAGTACCAAGAAAGTATCAAGACTAACCTCGGTGGAGTAGTGACGAGGAGCAGTCAAGACACCTATTAGACTAAATAACTTGATGAAGTATAAGTAGAGGAACAACATGTTATGATATCTATATAATGACTACACGAAATGGCAAATAATATGGTAATTGCAGTAAGAAAGGAAAACAACAACTATCAGCGGAATACCATGATAATGACACAGTAGATGTACGGAAACACAGGTCCCTATTCATGAACCCTAACACTTATCATCTTGTGCTCTCATTACAATTTATAACCGCGACTAACAATTCATGTGCCAAATAAATCCATTCTCACATAGAAGGCAAGTAAACAAGGGTGTGCATCTATACTCAACAACATCAAGAAACCTCTTAACCGATAAGAGTGCTTAACTACGTGTATGCTTGTGTGAGTGTTCTAACATACTTCATGCTAGCTAGTAAGTATGGGAAAAGAAATGGACAGCATGTAGAATGTTTTCCCATTACATTCCAAGAGATAAAGCTCACACAGGTAAGTGTACCACTACATAAATATCAACAACAATAATGCCCCCAGGCAACCACAAGTCATCACAAACCAATCCCTGATGTAACCCACCTTGTCTCGCCACGTGTGCAATAATAAAGTGCCCGCCTTGTCTCGCCACACGTGCATAACAATGTTCCCACCATTTCATGCCACACGCGCAACCCCCCTGCCCCCATATATATATATATATCCCGCCTTTTCATGCCCCGTGTGAAAATATTAATGGTAACAATAGCAAGGCAGAAACCTCGTGCAACCCCATAACAACAATCGCACGGCACAAACCTCGTGCATCACAACAACAACAACCGCAAGACAGAGACCTCGTGCGTCACCTCAACGAGTACAACAAAAACAATGACAATAATACAAGGGTATAACAAAAAAGTGATAACGAGATTTTTTAGCCTATTATGTGGTCTCTTTTGCTTAGGTTTTGGGTAAAAAATATGTAAAGATATTTCTGAAAACTAACGTAATGTGCTTGCTTGCAGGGTTTGCTCAAAATGAGGCAAAGAAGCCATACTCAACTCATGAAGGAGTCAAACTTTCACAAATCCAAGGCCGAGACTGGAGTGCTGAGAGCGGCAGTCGGGCATAGTCACTCAAACTAACGAGAGGTATAGAGTGAGCACTTTTGTGTGACGATTATATCACGACCTCAATCATAACAAACTTGTCCTAAATTCTTGATACCCATTAGACACTCACCTAGGTGGAAGTCACTTCCCTAGTTCCTTTTAATCCCTGAAAACTTTCACAAAAGTATTGTTTGTAGATTACTCTTAGCATTCAATAGTATAAGATTAAAATAGAATCAATCACAATAATGTTTGGAAGTACAATTAGAAACAACACACACATCTAGGTTAGTTAGATACCTGACTCCCTGTGCAAATCGATCCCGACCTCATCGGGTAAAACTGCATCGAACACTCCTCGCTACTATATAGTGGTGTAGGGTTGGAGCCGATCAGTTTATGGCGCGTTTGCCCGGGGAGTTAGACGGTTTTGTCTATATATCTAACTATTTGTTTGTCTTGGTTTTCTTTCCTTCTATGTTTCTAACTTTTGTGCGACAATCACTTTAGGTACCAAATGGCTCATAATGATTTTCTCGAAAATATTCTCCCCGGGGAGGGGGTAGATGAAAATTGTGAGGATGAGGTTAATCTAGAACCTCAAGTCAAAAGAAGAGGCCGCCAGGCTAATGACAACATTCCAAACCATCCCCCACCTCCTCCATGGGTAGCACACCGGGTGCTTCCAAGTGAAGGTTATGCCAATGCAATTTTCCCGCCCGGATTCGGGCGAGCAATTTCCAAATTAGAAATGTTATGCTGACCCTATTGGAGAAAAGAGGTTTCTTCATTGGCGCTCCCTATCAGAATGCATATAAATATCTAAAGGGTTTTGTAGACACATGTTGGGGGAGCAAGCAGACAAACGTGTCGGAGGATGCTCTAAGATTGAGACTTTTCCCCTTTTCTCTTAAAGGAAAAGCCTTTGACTAGATCGAGAGGCTACCCAAGCATTCCATCACCACTTTGGATGAGTTGGCGGATAAGTTCATATTCAAGTTTTTCTCACCGGGTCATATTGCAGTATTGAGGGATGAGATCTTAGCCTTTAAGTAGGAACCTAATGAACCCCTACATAAAATCTAGGAGAGATACCTAACTATGGTTATGGAATTCCCCAACAATGACATGACTTAAGCAATGATCCAACATATATTTTATACGGGTATTAACACGACCAATCAGTTGGTGGTGAATCAGCTAGCTGGTGGAAATTTCATGAAAGTTCCTTATGCCGATACATGTGACATACTTGATGAGATGGCTGACAGATCCTCAACATGTCAAAGTCAGGCAAATGTTCCTCAAGTGATCTTAAATGTCACCCATTTTCACAAGGAACTTCATGACCACGGACAAGCCATAGGCGAATTGACAACTACTATGAATCAGTTAGCAAAGGCCCAACTTCAGAAATTACAGGGACCAAGACAAGTAAACGCCATGGAACGGGTGAATTTAATGGTCAACAAGAGGAGGCATCATGGTCAACAAGTGCGAGGCAATCAAGAACAATATCAGCAAAGTTGTAGTGGTTACAACCAAGACGAGTCTCATGACGACGAAAGTGAAGAAGTGTTATATGCTAAGAACTATCAAGGACAACAGAGCAATGCTCCAGATCAACAATGGAGATGGCAAGGGAACAATCAAAATTGGGGCAACCAAAGGCCAAGGGAATTGGAATAATGGCAACAACAACAATTTGAACAATTGTGGAAACAACAACCAAAACTGGGGGAATCAAGGAAACAACAATAGCAATAGGAGTGGCAACAACAATAACAATTGGGGAGACAATGGAAATCGGGGGTCGGGCTTTCAAAGACCCCCGATGTATCAACAACCCAAAAATCCGCCTATATATCTGTCTCAAGGGAAAAGATCTTCAAATAATGAAATGGGGCGGATAAAGAGTATGTTCAAACAAATGATGGAAAAGAATGCCGACTCTGTTTCAAAAATAGCTTCCCGTACCACCTCAATCTGCAACATAGAAGAACAAATGGGTCAAATTTCTCAAGCATTGAATACTCGCCCTAAGCGGGCACTACCAAGTGATACGGTAGTAAACCCGAAGGGTGGGACCAATACATGCCATGCCTTGGTGGTGAACAGAAGAAGCGATCGGGGTGGAGATGAAAGTACCTCCAATCCGAAGTACATTGTGAGTGATGTTGTTGTATTCCAAAATGATGATGACCCAATAATTGATGAGTAAGTGAATGATGATAATATTCATGATGAAAGGAGGATCGATATTCATGACAACGGGGAAGACACTCAAAATGATGTCAACCCGTCTAGGGAACACGTGATAGACATGCCGAAAACGGTTCCAAAGCCAAGGATCCTTTTCCAATGCCTCCTCCACCTTATCCTCAAGGACTTGCCAAGAAAAATAATGAAAACCAATCCAAGAAGTTTATTGAGATGACGGAAAGCTTGTCAATCAATGTGCCCTTGGTGGAAGCTCTTGAGAAAATGCCGGGATATGATAAGTTCACGAAGGACTTGGTAACAAAAAAGAGATCTATGAATTATGAGACCATCAAAATGACTCATCAAGTGAGTGCCATTGTGAACTCGATGGCTCCAAAGCATGAAGATCCCGGCGCCTTTACAATTCCATGTACCATTAGTAGTGCTGATTTTGCAAAAGCCTTGTGTGATTTGGGAGCAAGTATTAATTTGATGCCATAATCCGTATTCAAGAAAGTAGGTATTGGACAACCGAGAGCTACTTCGATGAGATTGCAAATGGTGGATAGAACAATGAAGAGGCCGCTTGGTATTATTGATGATGTTCTTGTCCGGGTCGACAAGTTATTTTGCCCGGTGATTTTGTGATTCTCTACTGCGAAGTCAATTATGAGGTGCCTCTAATATTGGGGAGACCTTTCCTAGCAACGGGGAAGGCATTGGTTGATGTGGAAGCAGGGGAGCTCACCTTCCTGGTGGGCGATGAAAGAGATATTTTCCATGTGTCCAAATCAATGAGGCAACCGAATAGTAATGAAGTTTGCTCTTTTGTGGATCTTGTGACGGAGGTGATAATTGATGACACGAGTGCCATGATCAATGTCGAAGACCCTATGGAAGATCTATTGTTGAGCCATGAGGATGATGAAAGGGAAGGCTTGGTTGAATGTGAAAATGCCTTGCAAGGAATGGGATCCTACTCATCTGGGCCCCATAAACTCTCTTTGGACTTGGAAAGTCGGAATACTCCACCGACAAAGCCCTCGATCGAGGAGCCACAAACATTGGAGTTAAAGAATCTACCTTCGCACCTCACGCATGAATTATTAGGCCCTTCTTCTAGATTACCTCTTATTATTTCTGCTTGCTTAACCAAAGTGCAGGTAAACTCCACCTTTGATGAGCTTTAAAGAAGGAAAAAGGCAATTGGATGGACTCTAGCTGACATTCGGGGTATAAGTCCCGCCTTTTGGGTGCACAAAATTATACTAGAGGATGATGCCAAACCCTCTGTGGAACATCAAAGGAGGTTGAACGAGGCCATGCAAGAGGTCGTCAAGAAGGAAATTAGGGGTGTATCCTATTTTGGATAGTGCATGGACTTCACCGGTACAATGTGTGCCGAAGAACGAGGGTATGAACGTGATCACAAATGAGAAAAATGAGTTGATCCCCACTCGTACTGGTACATGACTACCGCAACCTGAACAAAGTGACCCGCAAAAATCATTTTCCATTGCCTTTCTTGATCAAATGTTGGACAGACTTGCCGGGCGGGCCTACTATTGCTTTTTGGATAGGTACTCAGGGTACAACCGGATTCTAATTGCACCGGAAGACCAAGATAAAACTACCTTCACATGTACGTACAGAACATTTTCATTCTCACGGATACCGTTTGATTTGTTTAATGCACCGGCTACCTTTCAGCGATTTTTGATGGCAATATTTACGGATATGGTGGAGGATTTCCTCGAAGTGTTTATGGATGATTTTAATGTTGTGGGTGACTCATTTGAAGAATTCGTGGACAATCTTGACAACGTATTGGCCCGATGGGAAGAGACCAATATAGTGCTTACTTTGGAAAACTGCAACTTTATGGTCGAGAAGGGCATTGTCCTCGGCCATAAGATCTCAAAGAACGGAATTTGAAGTGGACAAGGCGAGATTGAAATGATTTCAAAGCTCCCTCCTCCTACTTCCGTCAAGGGAGTTAGGATTTTTCTTGGGCACCGGGGGTTCTACCGAAGGTTCATCAAAGATTTCTCAAAAGTGGTGAACCTCTTGTGCAAGCTGCTAGAAAAGGATGCAAAGTTTGTGTTTCGTGAAGACTGCATGAAAGCTTTTGAGCTTCTCAAGTATAAATTGAAAACCACTCCCATCATTACCACACCCAATTAAAGCTTACCATTTGAGCTCATGTGTGATGCTAGTGACATTGTGGTAGGAGCGGTTTTGGGGAAAATGATAAACAAGATATTTCATCCGGTTTATTATACAAGCAAAACGATGAATGACGCCCAAGTCAATTATACGGTGATGGAGAAAGAGTTACTAGCCATTGTGTTCGCCATGGAAAATTTCAGGCCATATCTCATGGATGCCAAAGTCATTGTTCACACCGATCATGTGGCACTCCATTACTTGATGACCAAAAAAGACTCGAAAGCTAGGTTGATGAGATGGGTTCTTCTGCATCAAGAGTTTGACCTAGAAATCATTGATAGAAAAGGAAGTGAAAATACGGTGGCCGACTACTTGTCCCGCTTAGAAAAGGAGGGGAGGCCCCACGATGACCTCGAAATTAATGATTTGTTCCCGGATGAACAACTCTTCTCCCTGTCTTTGAATGGTATGCCTTGGTTTGCAGATATTGCTAATTTTATTGTGACTGGCATTGTCCCGAGTGAGCTCTCTTCTAACCAAAGGAAGAAACTCAAACGGGACAACTTGGATAAATATTAGGACGAGCCCTACTTATTCAAGATTTGCAATGACGGTGTGATCCTTAGATGTGTCCCGGAGGATGAGCAAATGAGTATTCTTGATTCTTTCCATTCCTCGCCCTACGGTGTTCATCATGGTGGGGTGAGAACTGCTTCAAAGGTTCTTAGCTATGGATTTTATTAGCCGAACCTGTATAAAGATGTAAGTGAGCTTGTTAAAAGGTGCGATGAACGCTAAAGAGCAAGTAGAATTTCCAAGAAGGATGAAATGCCTCTCACCACTATTCTTGAGATCGATATTTTTGACGTGTGGCATACACTTCATGGGGCCATTTTTTGAGTTCTTGTGGTAAAAATTACATTCTGGTTGATGTTGATTATGTTTCCAACTGGGTTGAAGTTGTGGCTTTGCCCAACAATGAAGCAAGGAGTGTGGTGGCATTCTTAAAGAAAAAACATCTTCATAAGGTTTGGCACTCCTAGGGCAATCATCAGTGATAGGGGTTCTTATTTCTTCAACAAGGATTTCGACACTTTACTTTCCAAGTATGGTGTCAATCATAAGGTGTCAACCCCTTATCATACCCAGTCTTATGGACAAGTTGAGGTCTCCAACACGGAGATAAAGAGCATATTATAAAAAATTGTCAATGCAAATCGAATAAATTGGTCAATGAAACTTGACGATGCTTTGTGGGCTTATAAAACTAAGTGCAAGACTCTAATCGGTATGTCTCTATATTGGTTGGTATTTGGGAAAGCATGCCATCTTCCGGTTGAGCTAGAGCACAAGGCCATGTGAGCGCTTAAGAAGTTAAATCTGGAATGGGATGTAGCAGCCAATCTCCGGGTAGAGCAACTCAATGAACTTGATGAATTCCGGTTTCATTCATATTCCAGCTCGTCCTTGTATAAGGACAAGATGAAGTACTTACATGACATCTATACCCGAAATAAAGAGTTAAAGGAGGGTGACTTGGTTATTCTTTTAAACTCCTGGTTACGACTGTTTCCGAGAAAGCTCAAGTCAAAATGGAGTGGCCCTTTTGAAGTGGTGCATGTAACTCCATTTGGTGACCTTGATTTAAAAACAAAAATGCCGAGTGAAGCGCTATCTCGGCAAGTTTAATGATAGTCATGTGGTGGCCTTGATCGATTTCCAATGATGATGGTAACATGCGTCGTGCCGCAACATTAAATCAGGCGCTTCTTTGGAGGCAACCCATGTGTTTTTCTTTATTTTTTTATTTTTCTTCTAAGTATAGGATTTATTTGAACTAACTGGTTGGGAAGTTTGTGTAGGAATTGTTTGTGCAGTGCAGGACTTTAGCTGGAAAAATTTGCCTAAATGTGGGGAACACGCAGACCGCGCTTAAAATTTCGCGGTCAGCGACAGCATTTCGCGGGGGCACAAATTCTCATTGGACACAGACTTGAAAAGCCCAGGATATCAACTCTCTGAAGTTCTATTCGCATCCGCATTCAAAATTTCACGGTCCGCGTTGATCCTACGCAGCCGCGCCCATTTTTTCGCTCTTAGTGGACCAGCTTCTGCAAAGACTCTTTGAAATGTAAAAAGCACGAACCGTGGTGGAATTCCGCGGACCGCGCTCAGGTAAGTTGGCGGGACCACTTTTGTGGAGTATAAATAGAAGGTCCCAGTTCCTTTTAAACTTTTTGAACTCCCCACTTTCACCGAAATAACACTGTTCATCTTCTCTTCTTTGAGCTTCACTCTCATCTTACTAATCAACAGTTAGTTTTCTACTACGAATCTCACAATTGATATGCTTCAATTTTTGGATTAATTTTAGTTCTTTCTTTTCTGTTCCTTTAGTTTTACCTTTTATTTTTAATTAGGGTTAATCACTTGCCATGTTCTCCAATTGATACTAAAAATTCATGTGGGTACTGTGTAATGCCCAATGGGGGATAGGGTTATTCACTATGCTTTATAATTGAGCCAATTTTTACACTTAGTGAAAACCCTAGGTTTAAAATTAGTCATCAATGCCCGTTGGGGTTGAACTCTGCATTCTTTTTTAGGTGGTCTGTATTCATGCTATTGCAAGAGCTGAGTTGGTTATAAGTTCGCGGTCGCGATGATTTTTCCGAGGTACGTGGTTGTCTTTACGCGGCCGCGTCCAAAAATTTGCGGTCTGCGCTCATAAGTTTCAGAGACTTTAGCATTTGGTTACGCAGTCGCGGACACTTTTACGTGGTCTGTGTTTGTGGTTTCGCGGCCGCACCCATTATTTCGCGGTCGACAGAAGTCTGTTTAGAGAGTCGGTATTCTTATCCCAATCTCTTCGCGGTTGCGCTCATTTTTACACGGACCGAGATAGCCCTTCCAGGACCGCGCCTGTTTTTTCGCTGGCAGCGGACCCCTTTCTTTGAGAAACACTTTGCATTTCAACTGCATTTATATATTGATACATTGAACCACAATTCTAATGCTCTTTCGCTGATTGTGTATGCAGATAATGGTGCAATCTCGTGGTGCTTCTGAAAAACCACAAGGGAGGAGAGAATCCTCCCGAGGCCAGGGCAGAGGGAAACATACTGCATCCTTAGCACCTCAAAAGGTCATTGGCAAGAAGAAAACCCTTCGACCATCCACTCCCGACTCATCTGATACTAGTGAATACCTCCCATCCTAGGACATTTTTGAAGGGGAAGCTGCACACCCTCAGCAAGAGGCCCAATCACAACCTTACTGCCTCGTCAATGAATCTACCTCTTGGACGGAGTCATCTTATGGCTCAGAAAGAGGTAGTGAGACTTCAGCACCATCTGCTCTTCCTGGTGCAACTTTGGCCTCATTAACGACTGCTTCTATAAATCTTGGCAAAGAAGATGTCCCGAATGACGGGAGAGGAGGTGATACCCAGATGGGGGGTTTGGTGATATTATGAAAGCCAACAATATGTGAAGATAGATTTGACAGTGAAAAATCCTACCACATGTTCCGGGAATGGTGGCCACAAAGGTCACTCACCCTTGAGAGGCAATTCATAGAAATGGATCTACTACCCTACAATCCCAATGTGAAAAACCAATTTGATGAAGGAATGGGGCGGAAATTCTTCACTAGCAAGCTGTCGGAGGCCAATGAGTACTTAGTCAAAGAATTCTACACCAATGTTTCCCACATTCAAAAGGGAACCTATGTGACTAAGGTACGGGACAGGAAGATCAGATTTGATGGCTCGACTCTGAACTCATATGCCGGGTTTGATGCTGTGGACGAATCCCTTTACTTGGGGAAAGTGGTATTAGATGAGGCGGCCCGTCCTTGGCTTGCAGGGGTGATAGCCATCCTTGGGACAACTACGACTTGACTTACACCTGGGTTCCAAATTGTTAGAAAAACTATGAGCTTTGAAGAAAAAGGGTGGTGCACCTTTGTTTGTAGTCGGCTATACCCATCCCAGCATGACAGTGATATCCCAGTCTCCCGGGCAATCATTGTGGCTTCTATCATGGTGGGGTACTCGATTAATGTGGGAACATCATGTCCAGTATCATCAACAAAGTTATCGGGAAGGAAGAAAGACCATACCCCTACCCTAACATCCTCACCATGTACTTAGAAGACCAAGGGGGTAGAAGAGAGGGATTTTGACAAAAATATGAAGCCAAAAAGACCTTTCTCTTTGTTCAACCTTCAGGGAGCAGACAACCCCAAGTCCAAAGGGAAAGCCACTACCTCCCCTGGACACTCTGAAGAGCCAAGGGTCGTGGCCACTGGGTCTGAGCCTTCCACAGCTGAAGGTTGCACCTCCTTCCTCAGGGCCATCTATCTATGTACCATTGTTGGTGCCTTCCTCCTCAGCTTACCCTAAGACTGCACTGTGGGTTAATCAGACTCTATCCAGCATCAACAACTACATTCAGGCAACTACATCAAAGTTGTCTGTCTTATCCAGTGTCATCGCAGCACATGCAACTCTAGCTAAGATTCAGCTACCTCCATTAGTGGAGGATTCCTTGAAGCTGATCCTGGACAATCAAAAGAAAATCTTCGAGACTCTGGCTTCATATAGGAAGGTGATCAAGGACCTGGGGAAACATGTCAAAAGGTTGAAGAAGACTCAAGCCTCCAAGGAGTCGATGGAAAAGCTGAAGAAGGAGGTAGAGAAGCTCACTTCGGCCAGAGACCTCCCACTTGATTTACTTATGGAGGAGACTGCCCATGAGGGGATTTGTGGTGCCCTAGACTGAGGACTTGGAGATACAACTGTAGGATCCTGATGGAGCTGATGAGCCTACAAAGTCTGATGACCAGCTAGTGTGCCTGACCCCATGCAGACAAATACCGCAGAGGCAGTTTTCTTTACTCTCTATCCCTTCCCTGATCTTATTTTTGCTTTTATCATTGAGGATAATCATAATTCTATTTTGTGGGGGGTGATTTTATTCTGATTTTATGACTGGCTTGTAATACAGAGTGTCACGAACTAGGCAGTACCGTGCGACTTTTTGGCGAAGTGCTTGAGCTTCTTTCTTATATTCAGGCACGGTATCATTCTGCAAAAAAATTACAATTTCGTTTCTCCAATCCCAGGTTAGATTATTAAATGTTACCTCATTCTTGTCCTGGTCAATTGTTGAATGAAATAAGTGTATCACAATAGTATTGTCTTTATTCGTTACATCTGCAATTGCTGCAAGATTAGCTAACGCATCCGCTTCTGCGTTTTCCTCTCTAGGTACTTGCATAATCTTCCATGGCTGGAATTTACTCACCATGCCTCATGCCTTTTCCAGATATTGTTGCATTCGAGTCTCTCTAGCAGTATAAGTCCCCTTCATCTGGTTCACCACTAGTTGAGAGTCACTTTTGATCACGATCTGCTGAATTGAGAGTTCTCGTGCTAATTCAAGTCCTGCAATGACAACATCGTACTATGCTTCATTTTTAGTGATGGGATAACATTTAATAGACTGCCTTATCTTTTTACCCGAATGTGGTATCAAAACAATTCCCAACCTGGCTCCTTTACTATTCGAAGAGCCGTCGGTGAATAGAGTCCATATTCATGGATTAGCTCCGGTAAAGATTTATAATTATTTTTCTACTCCAAGAATTATGCTAGTTTTAAAATCTGCGACAAAATCGGCTAAAACCTGAGACTTTATTGCATTCCTAGGTTGTTAGTGTAATGACCCGACCTGTCGTTTGGAGCTCTAGCGCATCGTTCAGCGGTTTGAGGCCGTGAGCAGCTTCGTTTCAGATATTATGACCCGTGTGCGTGGTCGAAATTGAATTTCAGGAAGTTTAGAGTTGATTTGGAAAGAAAATTCTCATTTTAGAAGCCTTAAGTTGGAAGAATCAACTAAGATTTGAATTTTGAGTAAACGACCTCCGAATCAAGATTTGGAGGTTCCTGCAGGTTCGTATGATGATTTCGGACTTCATCGTATGTCCGAATCGGGTTTTGGATAACCCGGGAGCATTTCGATGCATATTGTGGAAGTCAACATTTTGAAGAAATTTCCCAAGTTTTGCTTGAAGTGCATTTCAGTTAGGTTGATGTCCGTTTGGAATTCTGAGTCTGGGAATAGCTTTTGTATGGTGATTCTAGAGTTGGGAGCGCGATCGGAAGTGGTTTGGATGTCTGTAGGTCATTTTGGAGTCATTTAGCTAAAAGATAGAAATTTGAAGGTTTTTGAGAAATCTGATCGGAAGTGGAAGTTTTGATATCAAGATCGGAATTCGATTCCGGAAGTTGGAGCAAGTCCGTAATGTTGAATATGACTTGTGCGCAAAATTTGAGGTCAATCGGACGTGATTTGATAAGTTTCGGCATCGGATGCAGGAGTTGGAAACTTCTAAGTTCATAAAGTTGGGAATTGGGTGCGATTCATGGTTTCGATGTTGTTTGATGTTATTTGAGTCCTCGAGCAAGTCCGCATTATGTTTTGGAACCGGTTGGTATGATTGGACGAGGTCCCGGGGCCTCGGGTGGATTCCGGGTGGTTAACGGATCAATATTTGAAGGTGAAAAAAGTTGAAGGTTGCTGTCATCTGGTGTGACAGCACCTGCGAGGATTTGGCCGAAGGTGCGGAGGCGAAGGTGCGGCTAAGGGCACCACAGGTGAGATATTGTGTTGGAGCCAAGGAGGCCGCAGGTTCGGGAGACTTGGGCGCACCCTCGGAAGCGCATGTTCGATAAGGGGACCGTAGGTGCGGAAATCGGCCTGGGCAGAATGTTTTAAGACAAGGATTCTTGGTTCATTTTCTTCAATTCTTCATGGGCTTAGGAGATTTTGGGAGGCTTCAAAGAGAGGATTCTGTCATGCAATGTCAAGGTAAGTAACTCCTTCATGCTTCTAAGTTAAATACAAGACTATATGCATGGATTAGGCATGGATATTCGTAGGAATTTGGGAAAATATTGAAGAAACCTAGAAAACGAAAATTTGGATTTCCGCCACGAATTGAGCATGAATATTTGAGTTAATTGTATAATTGAGTTAGTAAGGCTATGGGCAGAATATATTATCGAGAAATTCCTGATTCCGGGCACGTGCACCCGAGGGCATTTTGGTCAGTTCACTGAGCGGGGTAGGGAAGTATATAATTTGAATTGTTGTGAGTATAAGTATGAATTTTCATTGGTTTGTCTTTGTTTGGATAGTTTTGGGGCGATGTGCGTCTGTTGGGATCGTCGGAAGGGCTTGGAAGCCGGTATTGGAATTCTGGAGCGAGGTACGTCTCCTTTCTAACTTTGTGAGGGGGAATTTTCCCTTAGAGGTGAATTAATTAAGTATATGCTATTATCTTCGGGGGCTACGTACGCACTAGGTGACGGGAGTCCGTGCGTAGCTAGTTTTATGCCATGTCCGGGTAGTCTAGGACCCACTAGCATGCCTTATGTGTTATACCTGTGATCCTGCCTATAATATTAAACTGCTAATATAATCGAAATCGTAATTTAGTATCTAAGGAAGAATACAGTTCACTTTCTTAATCATTTAGAAAGAGAATTGATTCCTCTGTGGATAATTGTATACCTGGTAGGGTTGTATTATGGAATATCATTAAACTAGACAAATGAGCTTCAAAAACAAAGATTTAAAACTATATTTCATGTTCCTTCAAGGAGAATTTTACCATTTTCCTGAGAAAAACTGCTTTCTCGATAAAAATACGGATTTAATATGTTGATATGTGTACATATGAGCACCTGAGTCGCAGGTGTGATTCACAGGCTAGCCTTATTATTTGTATGTATAACCGCGTCGCATGACCGATTCGCAAGCAGGGCAGATAGATGAATCTATGGTTCGAGTTGTTCGACCCTTCGGCAGTGCACAATTTATTATTTTTGGTCCGCGCCGTTCGACCCTCGGCATTGCTTGCGCATGATATTTACTACGTAGTTGCTATGATTTTTGCCTAATTACTGGCCTGAAATGTTAAGTTTTCAATTGAAATGACAGAGATTTAGTGTTATTAAAAAGATTCTGGGAGAAGTTATTCCTTCCCGTTGATTAATTGTTATTTGATTAAATCACCCATGTTGATTAATTGTTATTAATATGACGAAGGATTAAAGTGTTAAATGTGGAAAGAGTTGAAAATAATTATTCCTGATTTTTAATAAATTGCCTAGGGTATTCATGCTTAGTGTCACACTTAAATATTCTAAATCGACCTTTAGTAAGTGTCTAATTTGACCTCTCTTCACTACCTCTCTGAGTTTAGGCGGACGACTTACTGAGTATACGTTATTTTTGTACTAATTCTACACTTGCTGTGCATTTTATTGCACAGGTACTTTCATAGCAATGTGGAGGATTTCAAAGACTTAGGCGAGCTGAATCATCAGGACGCGATCCGCAGCTGACAGAGTCTCCCTCGTACTGTATTTATTTTTATTTTAAATTTCCTTGTCCAATTTGTATTTCAAACATGCTTTGTAATGATTGTCTAAATTCTTAGAAATTGCTCATGTACTTGTGACACCAGGTTCTGGGATGTGTTGGGTTATATTTGATAACGTGTAGTATTCAAACCATTATTTTGACTAATAGATTTTTATTTGGTTAATATGTAATAAAGTGAAACGAAATGTTTTCATAAATGTTAAAACCAGAAAGTTATTTCAATTAATTAATGATTTGGTTTGCTTGACATTGATGTCCTGTGCCATCACGACCTTTTGGATTTTGGGTCATGACAACATGGTATTAGAGCACTAGGTTCCCTTAGGTCTCATGATTCATGAGCAAGTCTAGTAGAGTCTTGCGGATTGGTACGGAGACGTCTGTACTTTTCTTCGAGAGGCTACATGGCTGTTAGGAGTACTTCCCTTGTTGATTCCTCATCGTGCGATTCGATTCCCTTAAGGCTGATGCCTGAGTTTATTCTTACTCAATCTTACACGTCGCGAAGCACTTGCTATGAATCAAGAGTTTCAGGAGTTGAAATGGTGCTACGATGTAGTTCGAGATGTTTCCATGTATAATTGGTTGGGGATGTTGTTACGGCCCTGCAAGAGAATAATATGTTGTTTCAGCTCAGTAGTTGTGTTGTCTGGGAGCCTTAAGGCTATGCTCAGGTAGTGATGATGCTTGTTGGTCCCAAACCGCACATGCAAGTATACGTGGTCGTAACAAGTAATATAATGTTAAATCTAATGTCGAACCCACAGGGACTTGCGTAAACTACTTATTGAATCACTCTAATTGCTATTTAATCGAGCCAAAACAAAATCCAAGAATTTAACTAATTTATTCTATGATTACNCTATGAAATTAATCTATTAGAACGCACTAAGATTACGATGTTTAATTAAGCACGGTGACTAGGTATATTCCTATCCTAACCACAAATCCGCTCCCCTGAAGGGTTAAGATCGCGCTCTCTTCAATTCTTCTCTAATCTACTTACGGCTTTCCTAGGCATAACATATATAGTATATAGAACCTAATTGCTGGCCAAACAATTAAGCAATTAAATGCAGAATTGAAGAAACAACCATACATTGAGTGAATTAAAATCAAGGTTAAGTTAATATCGAATAACAATATTCATGGCTAAATCACAACCCCAGAACAATGGGTGTCTAGCCACTCATACTAGAATTAAACAATTGCATAAGTCATCGCATCAATGGAAAATACAAGATTAAGATGAAGAAAACTGATAATCATTTGCTTCTTCAATGATCTTGTGTGTATACTCTCTCAAGAAATGTCATCCTCCCTCCAAGTTGTGTTATTGGGTCTATTTATACGTTTGGAATAAACCCTAAACGTGTAGGAGACTTCTATTCCAACCGGAAAACACTTAAAAACCTTTAAAACTCGGAGTTGACTGGACCAGGCACCCAGGCGTTAAGCCCCAAACGCCCCCTTAACGATTGGGCAGGCCTGGCGTTAGGGGTCTAATGCCTGGCTAACGCCAGGGTCACCATAACCTTAAGGGCCAAACGCCCCCTTATGGCCTGGGCATGTTTGGCTTTAGGAAGTAGAGCACACAAATCCTCTCTCGGTTGATTAAGGTGTCATGGTTGCATGGTAGTATCCGTGCATTAATCACTTTAAGCCACACCTGGGTCTCAGGCTTCATTTTTTCTTTGGAAATCTTTTATGGCAATTTGTGGCTCTATCCCGAATCCAAGCAGCTGTGGAAGCAACCCCACAAAGTGTGTGCCTCACCTCTCTATAGTTGGGCTAGCGGATGAATTGCTCTAGAGGCTCCACCGGAACATTTAGTGCACCTAGGAAGTCACAAATGGCCTTGGCCAAAAAATCTACCAAGTGCCCACAAATTGGCACCAATCCGTTCTTTTCCTTAGGGTCAAACCCTGCGTAGAATTCTCGGACTAAGTTGAGGTTGATGTCACCATTGTGTCTGAACCATATCCCAGCCCCAACTCATGGATTCTCCTCCAAATCGCTGGGAATTTTGATCTTAGACTCCCTTCCTTAATGGCCCCTTCAGGGTGAACATGCTTGGGTTTGCAGCGTGCATACCATTTCCTGGATTGCACTGGTATGCTTTGAGACCATATTCCCTTTCACCAGTGGGTCGTTGTCTCATAGCAGCGACAACAGCTACTACTTCCTCACCAGTCATACTGGAAGTAACATCCCTCCCTTTTATTTTCTTTTAGGGTTGTGGGGGTTTTGCTTTGCTTTTAGCTGGGGCCGATGACGTGGCCTTCCCCTTGCCAGTGGATCTTCTGGGTAGCATTGTTTTTTCTGCACATATGATCAGCAGTTAGTGGCTGTCACAAAGTGTGTACAAAAGCTTTCCAAAGGTTACTCAGACTTCACCTTGGTACGTTAATGAATAATTGACCCAAAGTATTTCTCGTGAGCCTCTTCACACTTAACATTTCATGGAATTTACAATGCATGATACTAGTGGGATGTTTCCCGGAGACTCGGGCTCCAAATAGGATATGTATTTCCATTAAGGCATTATATCGAGTACTTGGCGTGCACAAAGCCATGAGAGCTCTTTTGGAATTGAGGGATTGCCTCATGTACCCACATCTGGGTAGGGTTCCATAACACCACTTAGTTTAACAAATGCAGCCCATTCCTAGAGGGTTTCGGGGAATTGGGATGCAATACATCATACCTTATGAATATTGCGGAGCGTAACATCGACGTAATATAATATTGTGGATGTCACGACCCCAAATCCTAACAGGTCGTGACGCTGCAATAATAATTTAACAGTCTAAACAAATCCCCCAAGACTGGAGCCAACCGATCACAAAGCATATAAGAAATAGACTAATTCTGCAAATGTCATAATAATTTCTATGAATCAAATACTAAGTACTAAATGAATAAGGGAAGTGGAGAAGTTGTGGACGCTAGACCGCTACCTCGAAATCCTAAATGCTGATGACAACGAGTTCGAACGACTACTGCTCCAAACCAGTACCTGGATCTGCACACAGGGGTACAGGGAGTAATGATGAGTACGCCAACTCAGTAGTAATGAAAATAAATCATAGTCTGAAGTATATGAACACATATCGCAAAAACACCAATCCATAAAACAGTAAAACATCAAGTCTCAATACAGTATACATAATTTCGAAAACAAGTTTCCATAAAACCCCTTTGAAACAAGTATGTTTGCGATATATCTCAATAAAACTCTCAGTAATATCAGTTTGAAAAATGAAGTGAATCATAGTCAAAACTCAATAAAATATCATCATAAAGCTGTCCATCGGGCCATAATCATCCCTCGTAACAATTTCCTTCAGTACCTCATCATCACTCAGTATCAGCCCCGCGGGCAACCTCACTGTCACTCATGCCTCCCAATCACTCATCACTCGGCACTCGCACTCAGTAGGTACCTGCGCTCATTGGGGGTGTGTACAGACTTCGGAGGGGCTCATACAGCCCAAGCAGTATAAACAAGCCAAATCATGGCATCAATCACTCTCAGGCACTCGGCCTCTCTCATATCATAACATCCTCACAATATTAGCCCTTGGCCTCACTCAGTCAGACACTCTCAGCATGCCATTTTGGCCATAAATAAAACGGGGTTCTCGACCCAAAATAGTATCTCATTTCAAGGAATAGTAATATTATCAAATAAGAGTGTTAACAATTTCACAAGAAAGACTGAGTGTAAAATTGTGGTTTCAAAGTGAGGAATATCTGTAAAATAGCCCTCAAGGGGTTAAAACAGATCGGCACTAGGCCCCAAACATGGCTTACAGCCCAAGTATAACAAAATATAGTAATACTAATAACCATATGCTTTAAAATCGGTTTCGCAACTCAATAGTTGCCTAAAAAGATATTTTCCAAATTTCCAATTCGTGCTCGCCCCACACTCGTCATCCAATGTGTGCGTCACTCCAAATCTGTGAAAGGATGTAAAGTCCGGTGTTTCATACGCTCAGGACAGGATAAAGACATTATTTACCTCAAACTAGCCCGAAAAGCTACTCTGCAACCCGCTTGCCTCTCGAATCAACTTCCAAGTGCTCCAAATCTATAAAAATCAGATCTTTCTCATCAAATTATGCTAAGGGAATGCATTCCAATTGAAAAATACCAATTTTAGCACAAAACCCGAAATTAAACAAAACCCGAACCCTGGGACCGCGTCTCGGAACTCAACAAATTATATACCATAATGTTCTTCATCATCTCACGCATCCGTACATATAAAGAACTCTAAAATCGGAGTTCGTTTGACCCCTCAAATCATACCATAAAAGTCTCATAATCTCAACCCCTAGTACCATCTTTTTCTACTGATTTTCATTAATTAAACGATGATAATTTGATCCTTAATCACATATAAACGAGTTTTAGGGTCCAAAATCCGTACCTCAATGAAGAACAATGATTTCACTTCTTAAAAATCGCCTCAAAAGCTTATTCCCGTTCAAAAATGGTGAAAAGGTTGGTTATGGTCGCGGATGGGCTATTTAAATACATTGCCCAGATTTTTGGGACTTAGTGCGTTCGATTGAGGAGCAACATGATAGCATAGAACTGACCACACTCCCCCATGTGAATGCAGCCCAGGCCCCACGTTCGCACAGCATTAGCTCACCCAGCACAACCCACGTGCCCACACCCTATGCGTTCACAAGAGCCCAGGCGATCGCACAACTCTCACTTCCCTCACCCACGCGATCGCGGGCCCACGAAGGCGATCGCATAGAACAAAACCTGCTGCCTCACAACTTGCCTATGCGATCGCATACTATTCCCCCCAATCGCATAGAAGAAAACCAGTACTTGAAAACACCAGCAAAACTTCAACTTTCGTACACCCAAACTTGGTCTGTTCACCTCTCGAAACACCCCCGAGGCCACCCGGACCCAAAACAAACATACCAACACATCCCATAACCTTATTCAAACTTAGTCGGGCCCTCGGAACACCAAAAACAACGCAAAAACAACAAAAGCACGTCGGATTCAAGCCTAAGAATCTGTTCCAACTTCTGGAATTCCGTTCCGACCCCGATAGCCTATTTTCCACTGCCGATCGAAAATTACCAAAAACTAACTTTCGCCAATTCAAGCCTAATTCTACACCAGACATCACAAAATTAGTCCGAACACACTCCTGAGTCCCAAATCACCAAATGAAACTATACGAGCCATAAAATCCTCTTTCCAAGGTCATTTACCAATAAGTCAACTCTGAGTTGACTTTCTCCCACTTTAAGTCTATTCTTAAAGACTAAGTGACTAAATTCTCACTAAAACCATTCCTATTCCAAGCCTACCAACATTAACACATCATAAACAGTATAACCAACCTATGACAAGGCAATAACAGTAATTATAATGCAAGTTTTACATAACGACCGACCGGGTCATTACATTCTCCCCCTTTTAAACAAACGTTAGTCCTCGAACGGGTCTAGAAACGTACCTGGAGTCTCAAACAAGTGATGATATCTGCTCTGCATCTCCCGCTCGATCTCCCAGATAGCCTCCTCCACTGGCTGACCTCTCCACTATACCTTCACCGAAGTTATATTCTTGGACCTCAACTTTCTGACCTGACGATCAAAAATTGCTACTGGCTCTACCTCATATGACATATCACCCTCGAGTTGGACTGCGCTGAAGTCTAACACATTAGACGCGTCACCAACATATTTCCTGAGCATCGACACATGAAATAGCGGATGAACACTCGATAGTCTAGGTGGCAAGGCAAGTCTATAAGCCACCTCTCCAACCTTCTGAAGTACCTCAAAAGGACCGATAAATCGTGGACTCAGTTTCCCCTCTTTCCAAACCTTATAACACCCTTCATGGGTGATACCTTCATCAATACCTTATCACCTTCCGTAAAAGACACATCTCGGACCTTCCGGTACGCATAACTCTTCTGCCTAGACTACACCGTGCGAAGTCGCTCCTGAATCAACTTCACCTTATCTAACGCATCCTGAATCAAATCTGTGCCCAATAGCCTAGTCTCACCGGGCTCGAACCAACCAACCGGAGGTCTACACGTCCTACCATATAAATCCTCGTACGGGGCCATCTAAATATTGGACGGGTAGCTATTATTATATGCAAACTCTGCTAGTGGAAGAAACGTATCCTATGAGCCACCAAAATCAATCACAGCGGCCCGCAACATGTCCTCTAAAATCTGAATAGTCCTCTCCGACTACCCGTCGGTCTGAGGATGAAATGATGTGCTCAACTCTACCTGAGTACCCATACCTCTCTGCACGACCCTCCAAAACTGATATGTGAACTGAGTACCTTTGTCAGAAACGATAGAAACTGGAACCCCATGCAATCGGACAATCTCCCTGATGTACATACCATCTAACCGCTATGAAGTATAAGTAGTACCAATATGACTGAAGTGCGCGGACTTGGTCAATCTATCCACAATGACCCAAATAGCATCAAAGCCCTTCGATGTCCGTGGAAGCCCAACTACGAAGTCCATATTGATCTGCTCCCACTTCCACTCCGGAATATTTAATCTCTGAAGTAATCCTCCTGGTCTCTGGTGCTCATACTTGACCTGCTGGCAGTTGAGACACCGTGCTACATACTCAACAGTATCTCTCTTCATCCGCCTCCACTAGTACTGCTGTCTATGATCCTAATACATCTTCGCGGCACCCGGATGGATGGAATACCGTGAGCTATGGGCCTCTACTAATATCAAATCTCGAAGCCCATCCACATTGGGCACGCAAGTACGTCCCTACATCCTCATAACACCGTCATCACCAATAGTCACATCCCTGGCATCACCTCGACGGACCATGTCCTGAAGTACTAACGAATGCGGATCATCATCCTATCGAGCTCTAATCTGATCATAAAGAGATGATCGAGAAGCCATGCTAGCTAATACCCGCGAAGGGTCTGACAAATCCAATCTCACCAACTGACCCCCTAAAGCCTGAACATCAAGTGCTAAAGGTCGTTCTACTGCTGAAAGGTAAGCTAGACTCCCCAAACTCTCGGCCATGCGACTCAAAGCATCGGCCACTACATTGGCCTTCCCCGAATGATAAAAAATAGTGAGGTCATAATCCTTGAGAAGCTCTAACCATCTCCTCTGACGCAAATTAAAGTCCTTCTGCCTCAGTAGATACTGCAAACTACGATGATCAGTGAAAATCTCAAACTGCACTCCATACAAATAATGTTGCCAAATCTTCAAGGCATGAACAATGGTAGCTAACTCAAGATCGTGCACTGGACAATTCTTCTCGTGCACCTTAAATTGTATAGACGCGTAGGTAATCACCCTACCGTCCTACATCAATACCGCTCCCAAACAAATTCTAGAAGCATAACAATAGACTGTGTAAGAACCCGAACCAGTAGGAAAAACTAGTTCCGAAGCTGTGGTCAATGCTGACTTGAGCCTCTGAAAGCTCTCCTCACACTCATCAGACCATTTGAATGGAGCACCCTTCTGGGCCAATCTGGTCAAAGGCGAAGCAATAGAAGAGAATCCCTCCACACAGCGACGGTAATATCCCGCCAAACCAAGGAAACTCCTAATCTATGTAGCTAAAGACGGTCTGGGCAAACTCTACACTACCTCTATCTTTTTCGGATCAACCTGAATACCCTCACTAGACACCACGTGCCCCAAGAAAGCTACTGAACCAAGCCAAAACTCACACTTGGAGAATTTTGCATAAAGCTTCTCCTTCTTCAACCTATGTAACACCTCTTAAATGTTGAGCATGCTCTTCCTGGCTATGAGAATAAACCAGGATGTCATCAATGAACACAATTATGAAATAATATAGGTAAGGATGAAATATGTTGTTCATCAATTGCATGAACGCAGCTGGGGCATTGGTCACCCCAAAAGACATAACCAGGAACTCATAATGACCATATCTGGTCCTGAAAGCAGTCTTCAGAATGTTAGAATCCCGAATCTTCAACTGATGATACCCAGATCTCAAGTCAATCTTGGAGAACACTCTAGCTCCCTGAAGCTGGTCAAACAATTCATCAATACAGGGCAACGGATACCGGTTCTTCACCGTAACCTTATTTAGCTGTCTATAATCAATAAAAATGCTCATGGAGCCATCTTTCTTTTTCACAAACGACACCGATGCACCCCAAGGTGACATACTAGGTCGAATGAACCCCTTATCTAGGAGTTCCTGAAACTGCTCTTTCAATTCTTTCAACTTCTATGGTGCCATGTGGTAAGGTGGAATAGAGATAGACTGGGTGTTTGGCACCAGGTCAATACCAAAATCAATATCCCTGTCAGGTGGCATGCCTGGAAGGTCTGCAGGAAATACGTCTGGAAAATCACGGACCACAGGAATAGAATCAACAGAAGGAGTCTCACTACTAACATCCCTCACAAGAGAAAGATAAGACTCACACCCTTTTTCAACCATATGCTAAGCCTTCAAATAAAAAATCACTCTGCTAGGCACCTGCTCTATAGACCCCCTCCACTAGACTTTCGGAACTCCGGCCATAGCTAGGGTCACGGTCTTAGCGTGACAATCTAGAATAGCGAGACATGGGGATAATCAATACATGCCCAGAATCACATCAAAATCAACCATACTGAGTAACAGTAGGTCCACTCGGTTCTCCAGACCCCCAATAGATATCACACACGACTGATACACACGGTCCACAACAACAATATCGCCCACCGGAGTCAACACATGAACAGAGGTAACTAAAGACTCACGGGGCATATCCAGAAAATGGACAAAATATGAAGAAACATAGGAATATGTAGAACCATGGTCAAATAAAGCCAAAGCATCTCGGCAACAGACTCAGACAATACCTGCAATCACTACATCAAAGGCCATAGCATCCGGCTAGGCTGGAAGTGCATAAATATGTGGTTGGCCTCCACCTGCTCGACCTCCTCATCTAGGGCGGCCTCTAGCTGCTTGACCACCAACTCTGGCTGCCTAGGTAGGTGGTGAAGTGACTAGGGTTGAAGTCGAGGGTTGAACCCTCTAATGAGATGAACTATCAGGAAGATGAGGACACTACCTCCACCCATGTCTGAACTGTCCACACTCAAAACAAACACCTGGAGCTGGAGATGGAGACTGATGAGAAACCTTGCCCCCATGATAACCATCAGATGAACCATGCATAGAAGAACCCTGATATGATGATGCTATGGAGGAACTCTGAGCTGGAAGGGCACTAAAATATGAACGTCCCTAATGAGCACTACGGGGACCCTGCCCCAAAAATGCACCACTGTAAGCTGGGCGAGCTGGCTGTGGAGGTCTAAATGGACGACCTCTACCGTGCTGAAACTATCCTCTAGAAGGGGAACCACTGAAGCTACCTGATCCCGAGGCCTCTTGGCCTCCCTCTCCTCATGCTCCTGCCTACGAACCGAATCAATGTCCCGAGCAATGTCAACTACCTGCTCAAATGTAGCTCCAGACACTCTCTCCCTAGTCATCAAAATCTGAAGCTGATACGTGAGACCATGTACAAATCTCCTGATCCTCTCCCTATCAGTATGGACTAACTCAGAAGTATGTCTAGTCAACTCGAAAAACCTCATCTCGTACTGAGTAACTGACAACTCTCCCTGGCGCAGCTCCTCAAACTACCTGCGATGCTCCTCTCTATGGGACTGAGGGATATACTTCTCCAAAAAGATCGTGGAGAACTGCTGCCAGGTGAGTGGTGCTGAACCAACTGGCCTACACATCTCAAATGCCTCCCACCAAGTGAA
The DNA here is from genome assembly GCA_005239525.1 of Nicotiana knightiana. Taxonomy (NCBI): domain Eukaryota; kingdom Viridiplantae; phylum Streptophyta; class Magnoliopsida; order Solanales; family Solanaceae; genus Nicotiana; species Nicotiana knightiana. The sequence goes on along the minus strand of ML370396.1, from coordinate 250,093 downwards.
AGCAGCACCAGCAAATTGAAATGTAGGAATTGAGACCCCACTGGTCTCCAAAATACCCGCAGTACGTAGTATCCTCTGGCATTTATCCAGAAAACTTTGGGCATCCTCACCCTCTGTGTCGCTGAAAGTCGGAGGCTGAATTCTACTGAACCTCTCCAGCCTACGCTGCTCATCCTCAGGCATAGCTGGAACCACATAGTCCTGAACTGGGGCAACCGGCTGGGCTGGGACTACCCACGATGCCTGAACACCCTGTACCGCCTACTCAGGTGTCCGGGCAGCTGGAGTCTGAATTCCTTCCCCAGCCTCAGCTGCAGTAGCAGTAGTAGACATAGCAACTGCCTGAGCCAAACTGGTACACACCTTCAATATCTGAGCCAGGGTCTCCTGAAGTCCCGGAATAATAATAGGCACTACCGGTGCATGAGCCTGTCCCTTGGAGCACCCTCGGCGGGAACTTGATCCTGAATGACAAGGGTATCCTGTGGTACTGTCCCGGCTGTTGCGCGGGCTGGTCCCCTAACTCCACCACGCCCTCAACCCCTTGTGGGTTTGGCTAGTCTCTGGTCACCCTGATCGGTAGTGCGTGTCCTCACCATCTGTGAGAGAACGAAACAACAGTAGTTTAGATTTCGAGAACCAATAGAATGGCACGAAAGAGTTCAAAAAAATGAGATTTTTCCTAAGAGTTTTGTAGCCTCTCGAAGATAAGTACAGACGTCTCTATACCGATCCGAAAGACTCTACTAAACCTGCTCATGATCGTTGAGTCCTATGTAACCTAGAGCTCTGATACCAACTTGTCACGACCCCAAATCCTAACAGTTCGTGACGGCGTCTATCGTGGAACTAGACTATCCAACCATCACATAACTACACATTTGATCTATTATAATATTTCGAAAATCAATAATAATCAGCAAACAGAGTATAAAATAATTATTTTAAATCTTTACGTTGCAATAATAATCTAACAGTCTAAATAAATCCCCTAAGACTGGAGTCAACCGATCACGAGCATCTAAGAAATAGACTAATTCTGTAAATGTCATAATAATGTCTATGAATCAAATACTAAGTACTAAATGAAGAAGGGAAGTGGAGAAGTTGTGGACGCTGGACAGCTACCTCGAAATCCCAAACGCTGATGACAACGAGCTCGAATGACTACTGCTCCGAACCAGTACCTGGATCTGCACACGGGGGTGCAGGGAGTAATGATGAGTACGCCAACTCAGTAGTAATGAAAATAAATCACAGTCTGAAGTATATGAACACACATCACAAAAATACCAATCCACAAAATAGTAAAACATCAAGTCTCAATACAATTTAAATAAGTTTGAAAATCAGTTTCCATAAAACCCCTTTGAAACAAGTATATTTGCAATACATCTCAGTAAAACTCTAAGTAAAATTAGTTTGAAAAATGAAGTGAATCAAAGTCAAAACTCAGTAAAATATCATTATAAAACTGCCCATCGGGCCATAATCATCACTCGTAACAATTTCCCTCAGCACCTCACCATCACTCAGTATCAGCCTCGCGGGCAACCTCACTGTCACTCATGCCTCCCAATCACTCATCACTCGGCACTCGCACTCAGTAGGTACCTGCGCTCATTGGGGGTGTGTACAGACTCCGGAGGGCCTCATACAGTCCAACCACTATAAGCAAGCCAAATCATGGCATCAATAACTCTCGGGCACTCGGCCTCTCTCATATCATAACATCCTCACAATATTGGCCCTCGGCCTCACTCAGTCAGACACTCTCATCATGCTATTTCGGCCATAAATAAAATAGGGTTCTCGATCCAATATAGTATCTAATTTCAAAGAATAGTAATATTATCAAATAAGAGTGTTAACAATTTCACAAGAAAGCTGACTGTGTAATTATGGTTTCAAAGTGAGGAATATCAGTAAAATAGCCCTAAAGTGGTTAAAACAGATCGGCACTAGGCCCCAAACATGGCTTACAACTCAAGTATAACAAAACATAGTAATACTAATAACCATATGCATTAAAAGCGGTTTCGCAACTCAATAGTTGCCTAAAAAGATACATTTTCAAAATTTCCAATTCATGCACGCCCCACACTCGTCATCGAGTGTGTGCATCACTCCAAGTCTGTGAAAGGATGTAAAGTCCGGGGTTTCATACCCTCAGGACAAGATTTAAAGACATTACTTATCTCAAACTAGCCCGAAAAGCTACTCTGCAACCCGCTTGCCTCTCGAATCAAATTCCAAGTGCTCCAAATCTATAAAGATCAGATCTTTCTCATCAAATTATGCTAAGGAATGAATTACAATTGAAAAATACAAAATTTAGCACGAAATTAGCCAAAAACCCGACCCCCGGGCCCGCGTCTCGAAACTCAATAAATTTTATACCAAAATGTTCTTCATCATCTCACGAGTCTGTACATATAAAGCACTCTAAAGTCGGAGTTCGTTTGACCCCTCAAATCATCCCCTAAAGGTCTCATAATGTCAAGCCCTAATTCCATCTTTTTCTACTGATTTTCATAAATTAAACGATGATAATTTGATCCTTAATAACATATAATAGAGTTTTATGGATCCAAAATCCTTACCTCAATGAAGAACAATGATTCCCTCTCTTAAAAATCGCCTCAAAAGCTTCTTCCTGTTAAAAAATAGTGAAAAGTGGGTTATGGTCGCAGATAGGCTATTTAAATACACTGCATAGATTATTGGGACTTACTCAGTGCGTTCGCATGAGGAGCAATGCGATAGCATAGCATAGACCACGCTCCCCCACACGATCGCAGCCTAGGCCCCACGTTCGCACAACATTAGCTCACCAAGCCCAGCCCACGCGCCCACACCCTATGCGTTTGCACAAGAGCCCACGCGATCGCATAGCTCTCACTTCCCTCACCCACGCGATCGTGGGGCCACGAAGGCAATCGCATAGAAAAAAACCTTCTGCCTCACAACTAGCCTATGTGATCGCATATTATTCCCCATGATCGCATAGGAGAAAACCAGTACCTGAAAACACCAGGAAAACTGCCACTTTCTTACACCCAAACTTGGTTCGTTCAACTCCCGAAACACCCCCGAGGCCCCCGAGACCCTAACCAAACATACCAACACATCCCATAACCTCATTCAAACTTATTCGGGCCCTCAGAACACCAAAAACAACGCAAAAACACCAAAATCACGTCGGATTCAAGCCTAAGAACTTTAAAATTTCTAAAATCCACCAACGATGCCGAAACAATCCAAAACACATCCGATTGACCTAAATTTTTCAGACATATCTAAAATGACCTTACGAATATGTTCCAACTTTCAGAATTCCTTTCCGACCCCGATACCCAATTTTCCACAGCCGACCGAAAATCACCAAAAATTAACTTTCGCCAATTTAAGCCTAATTCTACACCGGACATCATAAAATTATTCCGAACACACTCCTAAGTCCCAAATCACCTAACGAAGCTATCCGAGCCATAAAATCCACATTCTGAAGTCGTTTACCAATAAGTCAACTCTCAGTTGACTTCTCTCACTTTAAGGCTATTCTTAAGGACTAAGTGACTAAATTCTCACTACAATCATTCCGATTCCGAGCCTACCAACACTAACACATCATAAACAGCATAACCAACCTATGACAAGGCAATAACAGTAATTATAATGCAAGTTCTACGTAACGACTGACCGGGTCATTACAGTGGAGCATAACATCGACGTAATACTGTTGGGCATAACAGATATAGTGACAAACAGACAGTGGCACTAACCAAAGTATGTACCTCAAGAATCCTAGGGAAACTTCCTCATAAATTGAAAGATAATGGTAGCTTCACTATTTTTTTCCTAGTGAGAATTGGTGAAGTAGATGTAGGGAGAGCATTGTGTGATTTGAGGGTGAGTATCAACTTGATGGTTCTGCTAGTCTTCAGCTGATTGGTGTTTGGCGCTCCAAGACCTACACAATCATGTTGAATTTATATGGTAGATCTATTATTCATTCTGAGGGGTAATAGAAGATGTTTTGTTTAAAATTGGGCAATTTATCCTCCTTGCAGATTTTATCATTCTGGACTTTGAATCTGATGAACACATTCCAATCATTCTGTGGAGACTCATAGACACAGCTAATGCGTTAATCAAAGTTAGATAAGGGAAAATAATCATGAGAGTTGACAATGTGAAAGCAATTTTTAATGTGTAAAATGCAATTTAGTTTCCTAGGCATTATGAGGATCTTGCTATGATATTTGTGGTAGAGAAAGATGAGAAAATAGGTGCTTGGGTGTTTATCTAGACAATTCTCTAGAAAAATCGATCAGGTTTTTTTACATTGTTGACATAGATGAGAAAGTCAAAGAGATGGTACATAATCTTCCCTTACATTAAAGTAGTGATCAACTTTGAGCCTGTAGATAAACCCAATGGGCCTCCACCCAAGCCGTCTATAGAAGAAGCTCCCAAATTGGAGATTAAGCCCTTATCCTTGCACCTTCATTATACTTATTTAGGAACTAATGAAACTTTTCTTATTGTTGTGTCTTCTGATTTATATAACTTGTAGGAATAGAAGATGCTCAGAGTGCTTAGATCACACAAGTGCACGATTGGGTGGACCATGGCAGATATTCATGGGATTAGTCTGACATTCTATATGCATAAAATTCTCATGAATGATGATCACAAACCAAGTATGGAACATCAAAGCCGCTTGAACATAGTCATGAAGGAGGTAGTTAGAAAATAAGTGATAAGATGGCTCGACTCAGGTATTATCTTTCCTATCTCTGATAGCAAATGTGTGAGCCTAGAACAGTGTGTGCCTAATATGGAAATGATAGTAAATGAAAATAATCAATTGATTCCTACTAGAACTATCGCAGGTTTGAGAATTTGCATAGGTTATAGGAAATTGAACAATTCCATGAGAAAAGATCACTTATCCTTCCCTTTATTGATCAAGTGTTAGCCATACTACCTTATGGAAAATATGCTTTCAAAATAATTTCATTTGCGTTGTGTAATGAACCTGCGACTTTTCAAAGGTGTATGATGGAAATCTATACTAATATGGTAGAAAAATATGTTGAAGCGTTTATGGTTAATTTTTCGTTCTTTGGACCGTCTTTTGATGAATGCTTAACGAATTTGAGTAAAGTACTCGCCATGTGTGAGGAAAAAAACTTGGTTGCTCGGGAACTAGGTGTCCAAATATGGCTTGGAGGTGTATAAGGCAAAAGTGGAGGCAATCAAAAAATTGCCACCTCTAATATCTGTCAAAAGAGTTTGGAGCTTCTTGGGTCATGCAGGTTTTTACCGTCGATTCATCAAGGATTTCTCTAAGATTTCTGCTCCCTTGTGTAGGTTGCTTGAAAAGGATACTCCTTTAAAATTTGATGATTCTTTCTTGAAGGCATATGGGGAACTAAAGTAGAGACTGGTGACTGCACCAATTATCACATCCCTGGACTGGGGAGAGTCGTTTGAGCTTATGTGTGATGCTAGTAACACTTCAATTAGGTCCATATTGGGCCAAAGAAAAAATAAAGTGTTCCACTCAATTTACAAAACACTGAATCCAGCTCAGATAAATTACACAACCACGTAGAAGGAGTTGCTAGCGGTAGTGTAATGACTCGATCGGTCGTTGTCACGACCCAAAATCTATTAAGGTCGTGATGGCGCCGTACACCACCGTCAGGTAAGCCAATCATTAATTAATTGAAATAATTTCCTCTTTTAACATTTTTCGAAATACATACCTTTCACTTACAAGTCAGAAAAGCGAATAAAAATTTATCAAATAAATACGATAGGTAAACTATTCCATTTATTTAGTTAAATCCCAAACATATCCCAGAACTCGGTGTCATAAGTGCATGAGCAATTTTTAAGAATTTATACAATTATTACAAAGTTTGTCCGGGATACAAATTGGACAATGTAATTTAAAACAAAATGAATAGAATACGAGGGAGACTGTGTCAGCTGCGTATCGCCTCCGGATGATGCAGCTCGCCTAAGTCTCCAAACCAACCTCATCTCTATGAAAGTACATGTGCAATAAAAATACACACCAAGTGTAGCGTAAGTACAAAAACAACGTGTACTCAGTAAGTCGCCCGTCTAACCTCAAAGAGGTAGCGACGAGAGGTCGAATCAGACACTTGCTAGAGGTCAATTTAATATATTAAGGTGAGACACTAAGAATGAATGTCATAGACAATTTCATAAAATCAGGAATTAATAATATCAACTCCTTCCACATTTAACACTTTAAATCTTCTTCATTTTAGATGGCAATTTAAATCATAATCCGGGATAAGAAACGTCAGACTTATTTCACATTTTACACATAAATTCTCCTTCCTCATAACTGGCCATTAAAACATCCTTAGGCTGATAAGCATGTATAAATCACAGCAAATATGCAGTAAATATCATGCGCAAGCAATGCCGAGGGTCGACGGCCCGAACCAACATAAACATATATTGTGCACTGTTGAGGGTCGAACGACCCGAACAATAGATGCATCTATTTTCCTCGCTCGCGTATCAATCATGTGACGCGGTCAACATAATAATAAGGCTAACCTGCTCGCGAATCATACCTGCGACTCAGGTGCTCATATGAATATACATAAATACAGGGTCATCCTGCTCGCGAATCATACATGCGACTCAGGCACCCAGAGTTACACATATTCACACCAATAAATAATATTTTTATCAGGAAAATTAGCTGGTCAATGAAGTGATAAAATTCTTCTTTTAATAAACATGATTATAATATTTAAAACTTTTTTGGAGATTTACATCACAAACTTTTAATTATCATTCTAGTTGATTACGAAAAGTAAACTCTATCCTTCTCAGAGATTTAGATACTAATTGAAAGCATCACTGATATTTTATTGACAAGGTAAACAGTACAACAAGTAAAGCATGCTAGTGGGTCCTAGACTACCCGGACATGACATAATAGTAGCTAAACACGGACTCCCGTCACCTCATGCGTACGTAGCCCCCACAATTAATAGCATGTATTCATTTAGTTCACCTAGGGGGACAATTCTCTCTCAGAAAGTTAGAAAGGAGACACAGCTCGCTCTGAAGTTCCATAACCGGCTTCCAAGCCCTTCCGAGGACTCCAATGGACGCACAACGTCCCAAAACTATCCAAACAACGACACACCAATGAAAATATACTCTAATATTTGCAACAATTCAAATTATATAATTTCCCAACTCTGCTCAGTGAATTGACCAAAATGCCCTCGGGGCCACGTGAATTTCTCGAAGATATACCCTACCCATAGTCTTAGTAACTCAAATATACAGTTTACTCTAAATTCCATGCTCAAATTCGTGGCTAAAAATCCAAATACAAATTTCTTGGTTTTCTTCAACAATTTTCCACAAATTTTCATGATTTTCCATGTTAAAATCTAGATATAATTCAAGTAATTAACTTGAAATAGGTGGGATTGACTTACCTCCAAGTTGCTAGGTGAATATCCCTCTCAAGAAGCTCCAAAAATCGCCCAAGAATGAAGAAATTAGCAAAAATTCTCAAACCCCTGCTTTAAACACTCACTTCCCAGCGATCCTCGCGCCCGCGGCAAAACCTTTGCGCCTGTTGTGTCCGCGCCTGCAGCAAAACCTTCACGCCTGCAGTCTTCGCACCCGCGGCTAATTCTTCGCGCTTGCGGTCTTTGCACCCGCAACCAATTCTTCGCGCCCGTAGTGCCTGGCTTACCCATGCCTTTTCGCTTCTGTGACTCGTGCCCCGCATCCGTGAGCTCGCACCTATGGCCATCCAAGTGCATGTGCGATCACACCAGAAGCTGGGAGCTTCAGTTTATGCTCTCCAAGTTCAAACATGGTCCGAGGCTCATCCGGTTAACACCCGGCCCCCCCGGAGCCTAACCCGAACATGCCAACAAGTTCCAGAACATAATGCGGACATGCGAGAGGCCTCAAATCACATCAAATAACATCGAAACAGTGGATCACAACGCAATTAAATCTTTATGAACATTAGAAATTCAAACTTTTTCATTCGACGCTGAAACATATCATATCACGTCCGATTGACCTCAAATTTTGCACACAAGTCACATTCAATATTACGGACCTGCTCCAACTTTCAGAATCAAAATCCGACCCCGATATTAAAATTTCCACTTCCGGTTCAATTCCTCAAAAACCTTCAAATTTCTATCTTTAGCCAAATGACTACAAAATAACCTACGAAAATCCGAATTCACTTCCGATCACGCTCCCAACTCCTGAATCACTATACGAAGTTATTCCCAGACTCGAAATCCCAAACAGACATCAATATCACTGAAATGCGCTTCAAGCCAAACTTAGGAAATTTCTTCAAAAATGCTGACTTCCACAATACACACTGAAACGCTCCTGGGTTATCCAAAACCCGATCCGGACATGTGCCCAAGTCTGAAATCATCATACGAAACTGCTGGAACCTTCAATTCTTGATTCGGAGGTCGTTTACTAAATAGACGTTCGTCCTCGAACGTGCTAAGAGTTGCTCTAGAGTTATCTTAAATCACTGTTTAGCACCTCGAGCACCTGCCCGTGCTACCACAACCCAGCTGAGTACATTAGCTTTATCAAATCTGAAGATTACTTCTTTTATCTATATAATAAGCTCAGAATTTTGCGGTGCATGGTGCTAAAAATTCCATACGATATACCAGAATACAACTGCATACCTTTGTTGAATTAGCACCATGCACCCCAAAATTCATTATCTTACCACAATGACGTTCCCTGAACCTTAATAGCCAAAATTTCACGAATCTGATGCTCCCGATGCACCTCATAATATATACATAAATCCTGCTTTAATGTTGAAGATACCACCACAACAGAGGAGATGTGTAGAATTTCATACCCAACTGCAGAGTTAACAAATCATTGAATATCTCATCTTGACTAGAATCATCACCTCATTATGAACCGAATAATGGTATTTGTCCTTTAATGTATTTCACATAATCTTATCTCACTTGATCCCTGATAAAATAATCTCATCTCGCCCAGTATGAACTGTTCAGACAACAAATCACCCTAGACATGACCAACAGTCTCACATGATACCACATCGCGCCAATAGGCCACAACTCGAACATGATAAATAAGAAATGACTCAGGAAGGTACTACTCAACTCACTCAACTGATGTGAATTTTCTCAGAAAATAGGAAGTAAAACACAAGAAAATAAATATAGGAACCTGACTCATCATCACACTGTTGCAGCGTGCAACCCGATCCAAATAACATAACCGTGGCGGCGTGCCACCCGATCCAAATAATATGCCCGTGGCAGCGTATCACCCGATCCAAATAACATAACCGTGGCGGCGTGCCACCCGATCCAAATGACATAAAATTCACATAAGGAAATATACACGGAGTTGAATTGCTCACTATTATAAATTTCTGAATATCGATCATAAGCACGCTAAGTGCATAATACCATCTTGGGGAGACTGATAAAGCCATATGATTACAAAACTCAAGCACAACTGAGGTGCGATATATATATATATATATATATATATATATATACTCTGGATCTCAAGAGCCATCCTGCTCACATAACATCATTACTACGCGGGACCTCAACACATGAGAAATTATCAAGCCTTTTCACAACTCACATGGCACAATCATAATATCACATGAATTTGACGAAGACGGAACAATCACCTGATATTCCAACACCCCTCCCTGAGGAGCGCTATACTGAAATGAACACATCTGCCTCACATGAAGCCCATAACCGTACTGAAATCCATTCATACACTTCAAGCCGATTCTGCTCGCAATGAACTAGGCTGATAGCCTTAATCGGGGTCCATAATAACCCACTTCCTCTCATAATACACGAGAGCAACCATCATAACCGGGACAACATCCCCCAATCAACAAACAACTGGACCGAACACCTTCCTGGCATAAATATTCAAACAAGCAATATTGCACTTCCTTATACTTGGTCTAAATCTTCAATCAATCAGGTGACTACCTGTCATACTTATACCATCTTCCCGTAGTCATGCTCCCACGACCTTCCACAAGGTAACAAGTTTGCCCATCCATAACACCGACCACACTAAGGCGGCAAAACACATCAAGAACCTATGACCAGGGTACAAAGCCTCTCTCACCGAATATCGATCTTCAGTGACACTGAAGATAACACCAGCTTACTCTGAACTTCCAAATCACTTTTTTTTCTTGTTCATCCTTGTTAATACAGAACCGCAACCTTGATCCTTACTTCCAGTTACATACTGCTTACTGCACTTAACATGCCAATATGATATAACGCAAGAATTCAATCATAACTTCTGAACCCATAATAGGGTGAACGCTTCATCATATAGAAATATTTTACTTACCTCAATTCAAGAGAACAGTAACAACACTCAAGTGAATTCTCACAGCCACCCAACATACAAATCTTTAAGTAGTGGTCTGAACCACCATAACCCTCCCGGTATCCGCCTACACCTGACAGGCCATAGCACTCGAATTCTCCCAAATCAAATATGTTACTGCTGACGTCAAACCTCACACACATTGTGCAAACCACACACACAACTCAATCACACTGACTAAACTGATCATTGCCGTAAATGTGCCACTTCAACCATGGCTAATCAATCTATCTTCTTTTAATCATCCTTAACTGCCTCAGAAAAATAGTAACTTCCTTCAACTCATAGTAAACTCAATCCCCACTCATCCCGAGTGACCTTGATTCACTAGACCATGCTGCCTAAATCTCGCAACCCGTCTCATACCCTCTTGATAATCTATCTACAACCCGGAGTTTATTTCTCTCACTCCTCTAATACTATCCTGCATGCTAAAAATAACATAGAACACTTCAACCATTTTCCCTTTCTCAGGAATTATACTGCAAAAGCTTAATTCTTAATCATATTGTTCCCCTTAACCCTTAAACACCGCATTCTTAACTTTTGAATTCATTAGAGCCGCATGGAGAGTCACCCAGTCTGACTGGCCCTGAATACAATCAACTCCAAGGCTCTTCTAGCACATGAACATCCTCTCAATGAATTACGTGACTGAGTCACTACCCTTACAACTCGCCTATGAATTAAGCAAAATTCTGAATCTTCCAAAGCCTAACCCTGGTCCGATAGGACCAACTTTTGCACACATTCATCAAATCCCATGCACATTTACCGTTCTATTTATTTCCCTTAGTTGTACTAATTTGCCAATATGCAGACAATCCGCAACCCCATGAGAACACAATCCTACAGCCCAACTACAGGTGGTGGAACTCCTCCACTTAGCCCGAAGCTACTCCTGGCACCACTCTAGACCCTGCTGAGATCCTTTCTCCTTTGTTAACATGAATCTTGCTCAACCGATCCATCCAATTCTTCCAAATCCTCTTAGTAGCACACCCTAATTAATCAAATTCTCTAGCATCATTCACACATCCTGCCTCCTACCGAACAGCCACTACAATCCCTCACAGAGACTTGCCAACCACACGACCGCTAACCTACTCACAGGAGGTAACCCACCTATGTAATTCACCAACTGACACCTTCCAACGACATTTTACTACACTATCTCTACGACATCAATACTCAATCCTAAGCCCATTTTCATTCACCAACTTTACCAGTCCGCCCGCTCACCATGGACATCTACTAACTGCGCTACAATACTTTCTAATTTACCACTATGCTTCCGCTCCCCCACTTTGCGACTGTTGGACTTCCGCTTCTTACACCTAGCCTCCTAGAAATAGAACCACTGCCGAGCCTCAATTCAATATCATTCTCTGCCAACCGCATTCTTCAATACTTCTTCACCATACTCTGGCCCCATTCACCCGAAGAAACCATGGAACTGACGAACTTAACACATTCTATTCGATCAAGGACGACGATAACACGTCAAAGGTGAATACTCCACCTTACTTGAAAACACCAAGTCTTACTACTTTATCAACCCTAACCGGACCATTCATAATCCAAATGCCTTTCCTCTGCCGAAACTAAAATACCGAAATCTTGAAATCACACTTTGAGAAGACCTCCCTTCAAACCATTCATCAGGACCCAATATGTGGGCAAGCATTCTATCATTATATCGACATCATGCGATGACCAATCGTAAGCATCATCACTACCTGAGCATAGACTTAAGGCTATCAGAAACATAGCTACTGAGCTAGAACAACATATTATCCTTCTGCAGGGTCATAACAACTGCCCCAACCAATTACACATGGAAAATATCTTGCATCATATTTGTAGCACCATTTCAATTCCTCAAATTGCCGATTCATAGCAAGCGTTTCCCGACGTATAAGATTTAGTAGAAAGAAATGTAGGCATAAGCCTTAAAGGAATCAAATTGCACGATGAGGAATCAAGAAGGAAAGTACTCTTAACAGCCATGTAGCCTCTCGGAGATAAGTACAGACGTCTCCGTACTGATCAGCCAGACTCTACTAGACTTGCTCATGACTCGTGAGACCTAAGGGAACCTAGAGCTCTGATACCATGTTGTCACGACCCAAAATCTATTAAGTTCGTGATGGCGCCGGACACCATCGTCAAGCAAGAAAATCATTAATTAATTGAAATAATTTCATGATTTAACCTTTTTCAAAATTCTTACCTTTCACTTACAAGTCATAAAAGCGAATAAAAATTTATCAAATAAATACGACTGGTAAACTATTCCATTTATTTAGTTAAATCCCAAACACATCCCAGAACCCGGTGACACAAGTGCATGAGTAATTTCTAAGAATTTATACAATCATTACAAAGTTTGTCCGGGATACAAATTGGAAAATGGAATTTAAAAAAAAATGAATACAATACGAGGGAGACTCTGTCATCTGCGGATCACCTCTGGATGATGCAACTCGCCTAAGTATCCAAACCAGCCTCATCGCTATGAAAGTACCTGTACAATGAAAATGCACAGCAAGTGTAGCATGAGTACGAAAACAACGTGTACTCAGTAAGTCGCTTGCCTAACCTCAGAGAGGTAGTGATGAGAGGTCGAATCAGACACTTGCTAGAGGTCAATTTAATTTAGGTGAGACACAAAGCATGAATGTCATAGACAATTTCATAAAATCGGGAATTACTAATACCAACTCCTTCCACATTTAATACTTTAAATCTTCGTCATTTTAGTTGACAATTTAAATCATAATGCGCGATAAGAAACGTCAAACTTATTTCACATTTTACACATAAATCCTCCTTCCTCATAACTGGCCATTAAAACTTCCTTAGGCCGATAAACATGTATAAATCACAGCAAATATCATGCGCAAGCAATGTCGAGGGTCGATGGTCCGAACCAACATAAACATAAGTTGTGCACTGCCTAGGGTCGAACGGCCCGGACCATAGATGCATCTATTTTCCGCGCTCGCGTATCAATCATGCGACGCGGTCAACATAATAATAATAATAAGGCTAACCTGCTCGCAAATCATACCTGCGACTCAGGTGCTCATATAAATATACATAAATACAGGGTCATCCTGCTCGCGAATCATAGATGCGACTCAGGCACCCAAAGTTACACATATTCACACCAATAAACCACATTTTTATCAGGATTAGATGTTCAATGAAGTGATAAAATAATATTTTTAATAAACATGAATTAATATTTAAAACTTTTCTGGAGATTAACTTGCCAATTTCGATAGGGTTATAAACTCGATAGGTTTATCCGAAACACAATTATCCAAGGAACAATAAATTCTCCTTCTAGGTGATTAAAAAAAGTAAACTCTATCCTTCTCAGAGATATAGATACTAATTGAAAGCATCACATGATATTTTATTAACAAGGTCACCAGTACAACAAGTAAATCATGCTAGTGGGTCCTAGACGACCTGGACATGGCATAATAGTAGCTACGCACGGACTCCCGTCACCTCGTGCATTTGGACCGGGATGAGTACCGCAGTGGAAATTGTATCAAGATGGTATCCTTGTGATTTTTTCATGTGCTTTAGTTCCTTCCTTGTTATGTTGTTGTGTAAGTTAGCATTGATAGAGAGTCGTGCCTGTCGGGCTTGTATGATAGTTTCCTTATGTGTTTCTCCTTTCATAGTCAGTCATTTTCGTTTTGTGCTCCGTGAGTTTTATCTTGCGGGGTGTGTGTCCAGTGATGTTAGTTGTGGCTTGGTGATTTGGGTGTCAAGTTTATGAAGTCTTCGTGTTTCTTGCTTTATTATATGTATGATGGAGGTTGGGAATATAGTTCTATCGGATATGAGGCTAATTGCCAATGCTGAGTTGATTTCGGGCAGCCATTGCGACCCAAGTGTTATTATGAGACTATGTGTGATGTGCCACATTGTGTGGTCGTGTCTTATGGGTATAGTGATGAGTTAATGCAGCTGGTTGGGGATAATATCGGATGTGGATTTAGAATCGGGTATTTTGGAAATGAGTAGAAGGTCAGAAATTGAGGTATGAGGCTTATCGGTAGTAATAGAAAAGCTAAATTGCGGTTGTGGTGGTGTCATAAGGCTTACGTAGGTTGGGGCGACGTGGGATCACCCGCGGGTGTGTGTTGGAAATGTACAATCAATGATTGGATGAGTTCAAAGTGAATCTTAGCACGTTCGAGGGCGAACGTTTGTTTAAGAGGGGGAGATTGTGATGACCCAAAAGGTCATCCTGTATATTTCTAGCTAATTCTTTATTCGGAGGTCGTGAAAACATCCTTCTATCTTACCTCGATTTACGTGCGCATCCGGGAGTGTAGCCGGGAAGCCTTTATGTGAAAAACGGAGAAAAATGATAATTTTGTATTAGAAATTTGAATAAAGTTGACTTCAGTCAACGTTTTTGGTAAACGGACCCGGACCCGTGATTTGACGGTCCCGGAGGGTCCGTAGGAAAATATGGGACTTGGGCGTATGTCCGGAATCGAATTCCGAGGTCCCAAGTCCGAGAAATGAACTTTTTAAAGAAAATTATTTCCTGAAAATTATAAAGATTTTTGAAAATGAAATTTGAGGTGAAACTTGTGATATCGGGCCCATATCATGGTTCCGGAGCTCGGTACAGGTTCAATATGTCTTATATGTGTTATCTGTGAAATTTGGAAATAAACGGACTTCGTTTGGCATGATTCGGATCAAAAAACTGAAAAAAATTTGAAGTTTAAAGAAGTTTTAAGAATTTCATTGATTTTGGGGTTTAATTCGTTGTTTTTGAGGTTATTTTGGTGGTATAATTACTCGAATAAGTCCGTAGGATATTGTAGAGGTTGTGTGCATATATGGTTTTGAGTCATGAGGGCTCGGGTGTGTTTCGAATAGGCGTCAGGGTGTTGAAACTTAGAAACAAATCTGGTTTTTGCTGTTGTTATGTCTGTTGTCCCTCCCTTCTATGCGATCGCATGGCCTTAGACGCGATCGCACAGTGTAAATTTGAAATGCCCAGTTTTTCATCTACGCGTTGGCAGGAATCCATACGCGATCGTGGAAGTCAGCATGCTCCTTATACGCGATCGCATAAGCTATTCCGCGATCGCGTAGAGCATTTTGACCTGTGATATTTTTCCTCTACGCGATTGCAAACAATTTCACGCAATCGTGATGCTTTAAAAACCTGGGCAGATTATAAGTTTCCAAAATCGGGGGTTTCACCATTTTAAACATATATTGACTTCTAACACTCGATTTTTGGGCGATTCCTTGTGGGATTTTAACACAAATCGAATGGGGAAGTGTTCTTTCACTAGAATTAAATATATTTCATGAATTAGTTCTTGTTTTTATCATTTAAATTGTGTTTTGGGGTGAGGGGATTGTGGGTTTTGAAGAAAACTTCAAAAATGAAAATTCATGATTTGAATGACCAAATGTTATCGGAATTGGATAAATTTGGTATGGGTGAACTCGTATCAGAATGGCTAATCGAAATTTGTAAAGTTTGTCGGGTTCCGAGGTGCAGGCTCGGGGGTCAACTTTTGGGTCGATTTTTATAGATTTGCAAAGATTGAAACTTTATTATTCGGAATCGTTCCTTATACGTTTTATATGTATTTTGAAGTTGTTTTAGTTTATTTTGAGACGTCCGGAGGCCTTCCCGCCCGAGAAGTCTATTTTGAGTACTGGATTGTCGTCTTTGAGGTAAGTATCTTGCCTAACCTTGTGGGGGGAATTATTCCTTAGGATTTGAGTCTTCTATGTTGATTGTAGACCATGTACGCGAGGTGACGAGTGCATGCTCGGACTAATTTGTGGAAAGTTGACCGTTTAGGAATCTTAGATCCTTATATTCGCCGAGTATGAAGTGTCCTTAGCATGATTGAATTTCCTAATTTCTAGTGTCATCTTTATTTTCTTAAATGTGGAAGTTCTTACTTTTGGATTTACTCCTATTGCCTACTTGACTCCTAATTGACTTATCTGAAGGTTTTATTTCCTTTACTGTCATGCTATATCTTCTCAGCTGCGTATCTCAAATTTGCAATTATTTTCATCTCAACCTATAATTGTTTTGGTCTTAAATGAAGCTATGATTATTCTTTGTTGCTTGTCCTTAAGTGGAAATTGTTGAATATTCTCGTAACTACTCAACCTTAAAGGAAGTTTAGATATTCTATACCTTCGTGACTTGCCTTATATGGAGTTATCGGATTTGTGTGGGTTTCTTGTTGTTCACCCGTGTAATTAGGTGCGGCTGCTACATGCTATTTTCCTTCCTTGTGGAGTGATTTATTAATATGCCTAGCTCTCCTTTTGATGTTTATTTCTCGTGAACTAGTTTTGACTATCTTGTGATCAGAGGTTATTGAGTTGATGTATTAATTGTATTCTGAACTGTTGCTCGTGTTGTTGTTGTTGTTGTACTGGTTGTGGTGATGCACGAGGTTTCTGCAGTGCAGTTGTTGGTATGTGGATTTGCACGAGGTTTCTGCCGTGTCGTGTTTACTACTGATATTGCACATGCAGTGTGATAAGGCGATATACGAGATTGAGTGTTGCGCATGTGGCGTGACAAGGTGAGAACATGTTTATGCATGTGTGGCGAAACGTAGCTAGCATATACTTAAATATTGCACACGTGGCGTGACAACGTGGGCTATGGTAGGGATTGTTTGTGATAATTGTGTTGGCCTGGGGACATTCCTTGTCGTTGATATTGTGTACTGGAACACTTACCGTGTGAGTTCATTCGTGTCGTAATTTATGAGATGAAAATGTACGTGTTGCCCCTTTGTTTTCCTTATGCCTATTGGTTTTGAAATCAGGTTAGGACACCTGCACAAGCATACACGTATTTAACTACTATTAATGGATTCAGGACTCCTTGTTGTTGTCAAATATAGATACTCTTGTTTTGCTTACCGTATGGGTGGGAATGACCCAATTGGCACGTGAGTCGTCCGTGCAATTAGTACTCGAATGTGGGCGCAACTGTCCAAGTGTTAGGGTTCGGATATTGGGACCCGTAAATGATGATTTGTCCAAGGTTTGGAACCTCGTAGAGATGACTATGAATTTGATGTAGAAATGGATGAAGTTGTTGAGGCATGACATGCTCATGTTGTATATTTACATGCCGGATTTGTCTGTGATCTATTCAGTCTTTGTGTTACTTCATGGTTTCCGCGGATACTTATTGTTTTCTTTCTTTATCGAATTCACTGTCTTGTTAGCTATATTGCGTAGCCTTTATGTATATCATTATTTCCCCTATTTCTATATTGATACTTTTTCAGTTTTATTAGACTAGTGGGTGTCTTGGCTAGTCCTCGTCACTATTTCACCGAGGTTAGTCTTGATACTTACTGGGCACCGCTATGGTGTGCTCATATACTCTTTTGCGTATTTTTGTGCAGATTCCAGGTTTTCACATAGCCGGCCGAGTGATTGATAGTAGCGCAGTTGCTGTTGTGGAGACTCAAGGTAAAACTGTTTCGGCGTTCACGATTTCGGAGTCACCATATTATCTTTTGTATGCACTGTTGCACTTATTTCTGAACAGTGGTATTTTTAGGAGTTTAGTGTAATTCTTAAAAGCTTATGACTTGTACTTCCGGATTTTGGGAATATAAAATGTGTAAAGAATTATTTATTTCTGAAAGGTATTAGATTCTATTTATTATTTTTGTTATTCCTGAATATTAGGCTTACCTAGTCTTTAAGACTAGGTGCCATCACGATATCCAAAGGAGGGAAATTTGGGTCGTGACAAGTTG
Organism: Nicotiana knightiana; assembly: GCA_005239525.1. NCBI lineage: Eukaryota > Viridiplantae > Streptophyta > Magnoliopsida > Solanales > Solanaceae > Nicotiana > Nicotiana knightiana. The sequence continues at coordinate 231,791 of ML370396.1, read as the reverse complement.
GTATCAGAGCCCTAGGTTCGTAGGTGCTACGAGTCATAAGTGAGTTTAATAGAGTCTTGTGGATCCGTACAGAGACGTCTGTACTTATCTTCGAGAGGATACAGAACGATTAGGATAGCTTCACTTCCTTCCTTCCTATCGTGCGAGTTCATTGATCTTGAAGTTTTAAATTTATCATTCCATTCTCTCACAGATGGTGAGGACGCGAGCTGTAGATTCTGAGGATGTTACCCCCGGAGCAGATGCCGCCAGGGGCAGAGGTAGAGGAAGAGTTCGACGAGGGGCATGTGCCGCAGCTAGAGAACCTTCTAGAGCAGCCGTTGAGGAGCCGTCGACAGTTCTAGTTGGGGGGCCGGAGGCGCCTGTTATTATACCCGGACTTCAGGAGACCTTGGCAAAGTTCTGGGATGTGATTGGTACCTTAACTCAGGCGGGATGGATTCTGGGTGCACCAGCTACTTCACAGGGCGGGGGAGTAGCTCAAACTCCCGTCGCCCATCCTCTGGAGCAGCGAGATCAGGTTGGTCAATTTCCAGTGGTCATGGCAGCACAACTTGGGATCCCAGTTCTGCCCGTGGTTAAGGCAGCAACATCTGAGGAGGAACATCGTAGACTCAAGAGGTACAAGAAGTACCACCCTTCTACCTTCAGTGGATAGGCCACAGATGATGCCTAGGAAACCTGGAGGAGCGTCACCGCATTCTTCGTACTATGGGTATTGTGGAGACGAGCAGGGTTGCTTTCGTTACGTTCCAGCTCAGGGGAGCGGCTTAGCAGTGGTGGCGGGCATATGAGTTGGGTAGCCCAGCTGATTCAGCTTCACTTACATGGGGTCAGTTTTCAGAGATGTTCTTGAGTGAGTTTGTACCTCAGTCCCTCTGAGATGCATGGTGTGCGGAGTTTGAGCGGTTGTGCCAGGGAACTATGTCAGTATCAGAGTATGCCGTCAGGTTCAGTGATTTGGCCAGGCATGCACCTACTTTGGTTGCTATAGTTAGAGAGCGTGTTCGCAGATTCATCGAGGGCCTCAGGCGTGATATTCGGTTTAGCATGGCTCGGGAGTTAGAGTCGGATATTTCATTTCAATAGGTGGTAGGGATTGCTCGCAGAGTTGAGGGCATGCCAGATCGTGAGAGAGACGACAGGCGGGACTATGATAGAGATGTCAGACGATGTCAGAGAGAGAGGGTAGAGAGGTGAGGAGGCCTCGTGGGCCGTAGAGATTTACTGGTCCTTATTATGGAGGCAGAGTACGACACGGTAGAGGTTTTATGGGTCAGACAGTTCAGTTTGCATTGTCGGCTTCGCATGGGGTTTCAGGTACTCATGGGTCTCAGAGTACTCGGGTCGTGCAGTTTCCACAGCCACGTCAGCAGAGAGGTTGTTCTGAGTATGGAGATATTATCCATAGAATGAGATATTGTCCCAGGCTCTGGGCAGATGTGTTACAGCAGGGCACTCAGGCTAGTAGAGGGCGCCCAAAAGGGGGAGGCCCGACCCGTTGATGTGTTTTGTATAGTAGGTTGGAGGTCGTTGTGCCAAATGTTATAGTACAAGTAGGTTTTTTTTTGTTACAGAGGGGCACCGTTTGTATTTCATTATAGCTCTGTTGGTCGGGACGAGTTCCCTCACTGTTGTTTTGTTTATGAGTAAGCTTCATGCTCTGCACTCTACTTTTCTGTTTGCTCCTGTTGGGAGATTCTGCGAGTAGTAGCTTATGTCTATTGTTTGTCTCTATTCAGTATTGAGAGATATCAGACTAGTAGTAAATTTATGTTGTCCAGTACGGTAAGTTTGATGTGATTCCTGAGTATTTTTGTTAACGAGTTGTGATTTTTATACTCCATCGAGATGTGAGATCAGCTAGAATTATGATTTTTATCATCTGAGATGAATAAGTGGAGGAATTTCAATTGGCATGATATATTTTTGGTATGTGATTTGGAGTTGAGGGCGAGGTCCTCGTGATATTTGTGATCCGATATGTTTGGACCGGGCTGAGTACCCCAGTGGAAATTGTATCAGGATGGTATCCTTGTGATTTGTTCATGTGCTTTAGTTCCTTCCTTGTTATGTTGTTGTGTAAGTTAGCATTGATAGAGAGTCGTGCTTATCGGGCTTGTATAATAGTTTCCTCATGTGTTTCACCTATCAAATTCAGTCATTTTCGTTTTGTTCTCCTTGTGTTTTATCTTGCAGGGTGTGTGCCCGGTGGTGTTAGTTGTGGCTTGGTGATTTAGGTGTCAAGGTTATCAAGTCTTCGTGTTTCTTGCTTTATTATAAGTGTGATGGAGGTTTGGCATATAGTTCTATCGGATATGAGGCTAATTGCCAATGCTGAGTTGATTTCGGGCAGCCATTGCGACCCAAGTGTTATTATGAGCCTATGTGTGATGTGCCATATTGTGTGGCCGGGCCTTATGGGTATAGTCATGAGTTAATGCAGCTGGTTGGGGCTAATGTCGGATGTGGATATAGAATCGGGTATTTTTGAAATGAGTAGAAGGTCAGAAATTGAGGTATGAGGCTGTTGTGGTGGTTTCATCAGGCTTACGTAGGTTGGGGTGACGTGGGATCACCCGCGGGTGTGTGTTTGAAATGCGCAATCAGTGATTGGATGAGTTCAAAGTGAATCTTAACACTTTCGAGGACGAACATTTGTTTAAGAGGGGGAGATTGTGATGACCCAAAAGGTCATCCTATATATTTCTAGATAATTATGTGTTCCAAGGTCGTGAAAACATCCTTCTATCTCACCTAGATTTGTGTGCGCAGCCCGGGCATGTAGACGGGAAGTCTTTATGTGAAAAACTGAGAAAAATGATAATTTTGTATTAGAAATTTGAATAAAGTTGACTTCAGTCAATGTTTTTCGGTAAACGGACCCGGACCCGTGATTTGACTGTCCCGGAGGATCCGTAGGAAAATATGCGACTTGGGCGTATGCCCGAAATCGAATTTCGAGGTCCCAAGCCCGAGAAATAAATTTTTAAACAAAATTGTTTTCTGAAAATTATAAAGGTTTTTGAAAATGAAATTTGAGGTGAAACCTGTGATATCGGGCCCATATCATGGTTCTGGAGCCCGGTACAGGTTCAATATGTCTTATATGTGTTGTCTGCGAAATTTGAAAATAAACGGACTTCGTTTGGCGTGATTCATATAAAAAAATGGGAAAAATTGAATTTTAAAGAAGTTTTAAGAATTTCATTGATTTTGGGGTTTAATTCGTTGTTTTTGAGGTTATTTTGGTGGTATAATTACTCGAATAAGTTTGTAGGATGTTGTAGAGGTTGTGTGCATATATGGTTTTAAGCCATGAGGGCTCGGGTGTGTATCAGATAGGCGTCGGGGTGTTGAAACTTAGAAAAAAATATGGTTTTTGTTGTCTGCTGTCCCTCCCTTCTATGTGATCGCATGGCCTTAGACGCGATCCCATAGTGTAAATTTGAAATGCCTAGTTTTTCTTTTACACGTTCGCAGGAATCCATCGGCAATCACGGAAGCCAACCTGCTCCTTATACGCGATTGCATAAGCTATTCCGCGATCGCGTAGAGAATTTTTGACCTGTGATATTTTTCCTCTACACGATCGCAAACAATTTCACGCGATCGCGATGCTTTAAAAACTTGAGGAGATTATAGGTTTCCAAAATTGGCGATTTTACCATTTTAAACATATTTTGACTTCTAGAACTCGGTTTTGGGAGATTCCTTGTGGGATTTTCACAAAAATCGAATGGGTAAGTGCTCTTTCACTAGAATTAAGTATATTTCATGCATTAGTTCTTGTTTTTATCATTTAAATTGTGTTTTGGGGTGAGGGGATTGTGGGTTTTGAATGAAAACTTCAAAAATGAAAATTCATGATTTGAATGACCAAATGTTATCGGAATTGGATAAATTTGGTATGGGTGAACTCGTATCGGAATGGGTAATCGGAATTTATAAAATTTGTCGGGTTTCGAGGTGCGGGCTCGGGGGTCAACTTTTGGGTCGATTTTTATAAATTTGCAAAGATTGGAACTTTATTGTTCGGGATCGTTCCTTATACGTTTTATATGTATTTTGAAGTTATTTTAGTTGATTTTGAGCCATCCGGAGGCCTTCCCGCCTGAGAAGTCTATTTTTGAGTACCAGGTTGTCGTCTTTGAGTTAAGTATCTTGCCTAACCTTGTGTGGGGGAATTACCCCTTATGATTTGAGTTTTCTATGTTGATTGTCGTCCGTGTATGCGAGGTGACGAGCGCATGCTCGGGCTTATTTGTGGAAAGTTGACCCTTTAGGAATCTTAGATTCTTATATTCGCCGAGTATGAAGTGTCCTTAGCATGATTGAATTTCCTAATTTCTAATGTCATCTTTATTTTCAAAAATGTGGAAGTTCTAACTTTTGGAATTACTCATATAGCCTACTTGACTCCTAATTGACTTATCTGAAGGTTTTATTTCCTTTACTGTCATGCTATATCTTCTTAACTGCGTATCTCAAATTTGCAATTATCTTCATCTCAACCTATAATTGTTTTGGTCTTAAAATGACGTTATGATTATTCTCTGCTGCTTGTCCTTAAGTGGAAATTGTTTAATATTCTCGTAATTGCTCAACCTTAAAGCAATTATAGATATTATATACCTTCGTGACTTGCCTTATATGGAGTTATCGAATTTGTGTTGATTTCTTGTTGTTCACCGATGTAATTAGGTATGGCTGTTACATGCTATTTTCCTTCCTTGTGGAGTGATTTCTTAATATGCCTAGCTCTCTTTATTATGTTTATTTCTCGTGAACTAGTTTTGCCTATCTTGTGATCGAAGGTTATTGAGTTGTTGTATTAATTATATTCCGAACTGTTTCCCATGTTGTTGTTGTTGTTGTATTGGTCGTGGTGATGCACGAGGTTTCTGTCGTGCGGTTGTTGATATGGGGATTTGCATGAGGTTTCTACCGTGCCGTGTTTACTACTGATATTGCACATGCGGTGTGATAAGGCGGGATACGAGATTGAGTGTTGCGCATGTGGCGTGACAAGGTGGGAACATGTTTATGCATGTGTGGCGAAACAAGGCGGGCATATACTTTAATATTGCACACGTGGCATGACAAGGTGGGCTATGGCAGGGATTGTTTGTGATAATTTTGTTGGCCTAGGGGAATTCTTTGTTGTTGATATAGTGTACTGGAACACTTACCGTGTGAGTTCATTCGTGTGGAAATTTATGAGATGAAAATGTACGTGTTGCCCCTTTGTTTTCCTTATGTCTATTGGTTGTTGAAATCACGTTAGGACACATGCACAAGCATACACGTAGTTAAGTACTATTAATGGATTCATGACTCCTTGTCAAATATAGGTACTCTTGTTTTGCTTACCGTATGGGTGGGAATGACCCAACTAGCACGTGAGTCGTCCGTGCAGTTAGTACTTGAATGAGGGCGCAAGTTGCCAAGTGTTAGGGTTTGGGTATTAGGACCCGTAAATGATGATTTGTCTGAGGTTCAGAACCTCGTGGAGATGACTATGAATTTGATGTAGAAATGGATGAAGTTGTTGAGTCATTACATGCTCATGTTGTATATTTACATGCCAGATTTGTCTGTGATCTATTCAATCTTTGTGTTACTTCATGGTTTCCGCTGATACTTATTATTTTCCTTCTTTATCGAATTCATTGTCTTGTTAGCTATATTGCGTAGCCTTTATGTATATCATTATTTCCCTGATTTCTATATTGATACTTGTTCAGTTTTATTAGACCAGTGGGTGTCTTGACTAGTCCTCGTCACTACTTCACCGAGGTTAGTCTTGATACTTACTGGGCACCGCTGTGGTGTGCTCATACTACTCTTCTGCACATTTTTGTGCAGATTCCAGGTTTTCGCATAGCCGGCCGAGTGATTGATAGTAGCGCGGTTGATGTTGTGGTGACTCAAGGTAAAACCGTTTCAGCGTTCGCGTTTTCGGAGTCACCATCTTAACTTTTGTATGCACTGTTGCACTTATTTCTGAACAGTGGTATTTTTAGGAGTTTAGTGTAAATTCCTTAATGCTTATGACTTGTACTTCCGGGTTTTGGGAATATAAAATGTGTAAAGAATTATTTATTTCTGAAAGGTATTAGATTCTATTTATTATTGTTGTTATTCCTGAATATTAGGCTTACCTAGTCCTTAAGACTAGGTGCCATCACCTATACCCAACGGAGGGAAATTTGGGTCATGACAAATAGCATGTATTCATTTAGTTCACCTAGGGGACAATTCCCCTCACAAAGTTAGAAAGGAGACTCACCTCGCTCCGAAGTTCCATAACCGGCTTCCAAGCCCTTCCGACAACTCCAATGGACGCACAACATCCCAAAACTATCCAAACAACGACACACCAATAAAAATATACTCTAATATTTGCAATAATTCAAATTATATAATTTCCCAACTCCGCTCAGTGAATTGACCAAAATGCCTTTGGGCCCACGTGCCCGGAATCTGAAATTTCTCGAAGATATACCCTACCCATAGTCTTACTAACTCAAATATAAAATTTACTCTAAATTCCATGCTCAAATTCGTGGCTAAATATCCAAATAAAAATTTCTAGGTTTTCTTCAACAATTTTCAACTTTTCCACAAATTTTCATGATTTTCTATGTTAAAATCTAGATATAATCCAAGTAATTAACTTGCAATAGGTGGGATTGAATTACCTCCAAGTTGCTAGGTAAATATCCCTCTCAAGAAGCTCCAAAAATCGCCCAAGAATGAAGAAATGAACAAAAATTCTCAAACCCCCGCTTCAAACACTCACTGCCCAGCGATCTTCGCGCCCGAGGCAAAACCTTCGCGCCTGCGGCAAAACCTTCGCGCCTGCGGTCTTTGCACCCACTGTTCCTGGCTAGCCCATGCCTTTTTGTTCTGTGAGTCGTGCCCCGCATCTGCGAGCTCGCACCTTCGGCCATCCAAGCGCAGGTGCGATCACACCAGAAGTTGGGAGCTTCAGTTTATTCTCTCCAAGTTCAAACTTGGTCCGAGGCTAATCCGGTTAACACTCGGGGCCCCCGGGGCCCAACCCGAACATGCAACCAAGTTCCAAAAAATAATGCGGACCTGCTCGAGGCCTTAAATCGCATCAAATAACATCGAAACAATGAATCGCAACGCAATTAAATCTTTATGAACTTTAGAATTTCAAACTTCTTCATTCGATGTCGAAACCTATCAAATCACGTCCGATTGACCTCAAATTTTGCATACAAGTCACATTCATAATGCGGACCTGCTCCATCTTTCGGAGTCAAAATCTGACCCCGATATCAAAATTTCCACTTCCAGTTCAATTCCTCAAAAACCTTCAACTTTCTATATTTAGCCAAATGACTTCAAAATAAACTACGGACATCCGAATTCATGTTCGATCGTGCTCCCAACTCCAGAATCACCATACGAAGCTATTCTCAGACTCGTAATCCCAAACGGACATCAATAATACTGAAATGTGCTTCAAGCAAAACTTAGGAAATTTCTTCAATCCGAACATGCACCCAAGTCCGAAATCATCATACCAACCTGCTGGAACCTTCAATTCCTGATTCGGAGGTTGTTTACTCAAAATTCCAACTTTAGTTGATTCTTCCAACTCAAGGCTTCTGAAATGAGAATTTTCTTTCCAAATAAACTCTAAACTTCCCGAAATTCAATTCCGACCACACCTACAAGTCATAATACCTGAAATGGAGCTGCTCATGACCTCAAATTGTTGAACGACATGCTATAGCTCAAATTGACCGGTCGGGTCGTTACAGTCGTTTTATGAATTTGAGCCCTTTTTCCCCTTTGATACTTCACACGTGTGTATTTGTGGTTTTATGACTTGAAGGGTTAGTCATTTTTATTCCGGGAAGGTTTTGAATTGATTTGGACCTTTTGATTTTTAGATTAGAAGCCTAAGTTGGAAATGTTGACCGAAGTTTGACTTTTTTGAAAACGACCCTGCAATGGTATTTTGATGGTTCTGATAGGTTCGTATCATGATTATGGGCTTGGTCTTATTCGCGGAATCGAATTCGGAGGTCCTAGGTTGATTTGTCTAGTTTTACCGAAAATTGGCAATTTCAGATTTAGAAGTTTTCCCATGTTGGACCGTAGGTTACCTTTTTAGCTATTCGGTTCAAAATTTAGATTTAAGATTTAAAATAGGTCTGTTTATTTTTTTTACTTGTATAGAAAATTTGGTGTCATTTGGAGTTGGTTTGATAGGATTCGGACGCTTGGTTGCAATCTTAGAGGTTCTTGAGTTATCCTTTGAAATTCACGCGTTTTCATGTATGATTCATACTAGATGTTATTATTGTATTTTAATCACGCGAGCTATTTTAGATGATGTTTTTAGACTTTTGTGGATGTTTAGTTTGGAACCTTGAGGGCTCGATTGAGTTTCAGATGTGTTTCAGAATAGTTTTGAACTGAATCAGGTTCTAGTGTCTCTGATGTCGCAATTGTTAAAACCAGCATCGCGATTGCGATCATAGAAGAGGGGCTTGGGTATCACATTTGCGATGCCTTGATCGCATTTGCAAAAAATAGGCTAGACTGGGTAGTATCATATTTGTGATAGGGACAGTCTTTGCAAATGCGAAGCTTGTGTCGCATTTGCGACTTCCCCCTTAGGCTGTAAATAGCCGCAATTGCGATACTTTCTTCGTAGTTGTGAGGGTTTGAAATTGTGAACCCAGTGTCGCAATTGCGAAATCTGCAACTGAGCAAAAGGTTGGAAAGTGTAGGTTTCATCTCCTTTCTCTCATTTTGGAACTCTAGACTTGGTAGGAGGCGATTTGGATAGGGAATTTTCATTTACAATCGTTGGGTAAGTACTTTTAATCAATTTACAACTTGATTTCATTATTATATGAGATTTAACATTAACTTTACGAGAATAAAAGAGATATTTTGGGATTTTTTTTTCTAAGTGTTGAAAAATAAAATTTTGGATTTTGAGAGTCGAATTGGACTCGGATTTGAAAATACAACACATATATGAACTCGTGGAGTTATGGGTCGTCAAAATTGACCCTTGGACCTGAATTTTGACCGGGCACGTCCGGAGTTCACTTTTTGTCAATTGTGTAAACATCATAGCTTTATCTATCAAAATTGGTTTCTCTTGAATTGTTTGATGCTAAAGTCGCTTTTGGTTAGATTTGAGCCGTGTGGAGGTGAAATTTAGGGGGAAAACTATTTTTGAGGGTTGATTTGGCCTAGTTGAGGTAAGTATCTTGCCTAACTTTGTGTGGGGGAACTACCCCTTAGGATTTGGGTTGTTTGTGTTATTTGAATTACATGAAAGACGAGTGTGTACACGGGCTTATATGTGGTATTTTGATCGATTTAGACTATTAGGCTTCTTTCATGCATCTAAGTGAAATTTTCATAACATGTAATAACTTCCATTGTTGAATTTGTTCTCACATACTCTATTTGACGTTGTTAGCGTATGTTATGTCTTTTATTGTCAAGTTTGCTTTTATATGCTTTAGTTGAAGTTGTTACATCTCTTATTGTCTTGTTACCTCTTTTATTATTGAATTATTCTTATTTGAAGTTGCTGATTATTAAGATATCTTTCCTCGTTGAGTATTTCTTGTTCATTTTGTTATTATTGAGATTTTTGTTCACAATGTTGGTTGAGTCATGGGCTATATGTTGTGGTAACATTGGTATTTTTTATTTTTGGCAAGTGTTGTGGCATATGGGCACGTGTGGTGGGATTGATTATTGTTGTGATGTTGATATGCATGTGGTGGTATAAGGATACGGGTTGATACGCATGTGGTGTTATAAGGATAGCGGTTGATACTCATGTGGTGAGATAAGGTGGGATTAATATGCGTATTGCTAGTACGGAAATTACTTGAAGCCACGCGGTGAGATAAGGGGACTAAAATGCGTGAAGCTATTTCGAAAAATATTTTCAAAATAAATGCAAGGCTCATGCGGTGATATGAGAATGTGAAGTGTGATACCTCGATTGTGATTCTTGTTGTACATTCCATGTTAAAAGGCTTGTTGATTTGGAACAACCGTTATCTTGTTCTTCATCGTTTTTACTTGTATTTTTAAGGTAATAAATCACTTGTTGTCCATGTCATGTATTGGATTGTTTGTTTTTCCAATCACGTGTTCGTTCCTTGTTTCATTTATTGCCTTAAATTCTGTTATTATCCTACATTATTGTGATGCTTTGTTGTCATTCGTTTCCTCGATTTCCGTCATTAGACTATATTATATTATGTTCAGTTTCTTGTACTAGTGGGTGTCATGACCTTGCCTCATCATTACACTATCGAGGTTAGGTTTAATACTTACTGGGTACCATTGTGGTGTACTCATGCTATACTTTTACACATTTTTTTGCAGATCCAGGTTCATTCGCTCATGCCGGACGCAAGTGATTGATCATTTATTTTTGGATACTTCAAGGTACACTTGCCCGACGTTCGCATGCCTCGAAGTCACCTTCTACTTTTAGTTGTATTATTGTTCATTTCCTGTTCAAAGCAATATTGTATTTCGAGGTTACTAGTGCACTCTTTGTAGAGCTTATGACTCAGCTCCACCAGGTTTTGGGAGTTATTGACAATTGTATCTATTTGGTTTTACTATGCAAGATTACTAGTTTGAGTTGCTATTTAAACCATTATTTTTGCTAAATCTTAATGTACTTTGTGGATTGGTACAGAGACGTTTATTCTTATCTTCGAGAGGTTACTGAACTATTAGGTGAAGACACGCACTGCTAGATCGAAATCCGAATCTCTGTCTTTCTATTTTCTCATAGATGGTGAAGACACGCACTGCTAGATTAGATGATCAGACACTCGTTCCCCTGTTAGAGCCGCGCGAGACTGGGGTCTGGATAGAGGCCGAGGAGGAGCACGTGTTGCAATCAGAGCACCTGTCCGAGCAGCGATTGAGGAGCCACTGGTATCTCTGGTTGGGGGACTGACACCCGAGATGCCGGTTGGTACCCCTTGGAAAAAATGGAAAAAAATAAAAAATACCTAGATTTGCAACTTGTAATTATAAAATAGCCACAATTTCAAAAGTAATGGAAATTTAGCCACTTTTTCATGTAAAGATAAAATCTGAACAAAAACAGCCTTAAAAATTCGGAAATATTCTAGCATAATATGTTGGAGTTCGAATTTTTTACATATGAGCTTCCAACATAATATGTTGGAGTTCCAACATAATATGCGAAAAGTTTATATGCAGGAGCTCCATAATCCCGCATATTATGCTGGAATTTTACACGCAGGAGCTCCATGATCCCGCATATTGTGCTGGAACTTTACGTGTTTCAGCAAAACAATGACTATTCTTCAATGACTTTACAAATATTGCTATTATTTGATTATCAGTCCGAAAACTGGCTAGCCCATGCTATTTTCACGTTAAAAATAGGTTGCGTAGCCTTTTGGTTTTTCTTTTTCATCTTTTCCGGTATAGACCTATATGTAAATAATCAGATACTGCCACGAAGCCTTAGAATCCGTAGGGAAAGGCAAGCATTAAAAAATGAAAAGGTGTGGGAGAGAGGAGACGAACCGATGATTAATGACAAATAATAAGTAATCACTACGAGTAGTAACATAACAAAATTTCTCTTTATTTTCCAAAATAGGTAACGAAAACAAGATTAATGCTCGTTGCTATGTACTTCGACCAACCTAATAACTTCCAAACAAATAAATACAGAAAGGTAAGGGATGATAGCAAGAGAAAACAACATAATGGACCTCCCAAAAGAAGAAACTCCTTTGTAGTTTACACCCTTTCCAACTCAATGTTGTGTTTGTCTAATTGGTCCTTCAACTCCTTCTTCCAATTTTGAATCAGTCTATCCTGTTTAGTTATTAGCTCAGTCATTGTTTTCAACTCTTCTTCCATTTTTGCAATCACCTATTCATAATAATTTGGAATCCACAATACTCCATTAGCAATGCCAAAAATGAGTGGAAAACATTACAAGTCCTGTAGAAACTCATATCATCAAAATTTCATCTTTACTTGTCTTTCTGGATAAGTATACCATCAGCGTTACCCAAACTTACCTTTCTAAGAATATCTAGTTTGGAAGGTAGATCCTCGCGTGAAATCTCTGGCATGTCTCTCAACATCAACTGCGGAGCAACAAATTTGTAACTTATTCAGAAAAAGGAAAACAATGAACATTTCAGACACTTGAATCGTGAATTTATTCCTGCACTGGAGCTCTCTTGCAGAGAAGCAAAGCAGCCTGTAACGCCATCACACATGCAATCATGTCATCCCTTGAAGAAGGCGATTGCATCTGCGATTCAGGATTTTGCTGTTGATCAACAGTATGTCTCTCACCCATATGATTCAAGCAAATGTAGCACCACTAACTGCCCTCGCTTCAAAGGTTAGGTTCCTTGGTGAGGGAGAGCTTATGAATAAAATATTATAAGTGGGTTTGTCAATTTGGTCAAGTATAATGGGCTCACTAGGTCTGGTATAGTACGGACCAACAAGGGTTATGGTGGAGTGGTAAGTACTCCTTCATCCTTAACTAAATATCTCGAGTTCAAACCCCTGGGTATAGAGTCGCCTTTGTTAGGGGGCGCTTTACTCCCAATGTGGGACTTCCCAGCGTGAATCCGGAGTAGTCGGGCTCCAATATGGGTACCGGATACCGGGTGAGAAATTAAAAAAAAAAGAAGATCTGCTATAGTACGGGTGCCTATTTGGTCGATAAAAATAGTACGGGCTAGCCAGTTTTCGGACTTGTCATTCAAAAATAGCCAACATTTGTCAAGTCATTGAAACATAGCCACTATTTTGCTGCAACAGAGATCAGTCCAGCATAATATACTGGAGTTCGGTGCACCTGTGTATGAACTTCCAGCATGTTATGCTGGAACTTCAACACGCGGAAAGTTCCAGCATAATATACTGAAGATTCGAGCACTTGTGTATGAACTTCCAGCATATTATGCTAGATCAGTATCATTTGCTGAAATTCCAGTATAATATACTGGAGTTCCAGTATACTTTGCTGGAACTCATAATTATCCCCACATAATTTGTACCCATTTTTATAAAAAAACTTTAACTTGTACCCAAAGATTAAACAACTTCTTCTTCTTCTTCTTCTTCGGGTGTCAATGATTTTATGGTGTTCGTAAACATATTCTACGGTAGTTTATGATGTTTTACAGTGGTGATCTGTTGTAGCGATTTATTTTTACTATTGCTTAGAGTTTCCTTATTTTCTATTTTTTAATTGCAAAATGGGTTCGTTAGATTTATCGTTGTTTTGATAAATTGATGATTGGAGTTTGTTCTTGATGATATTTTGAGGTTGTCTTTCAAATTTGAACTCATTTGGAGTAGATTTAGGTATTACTTAAATCGTATATTGGATTGCCAAAATTCGAAGAACAAATTTCTTTTTCTGGGCAATATGCACTTTAAGCCTTTTAGTCTTAAGTGTATGAAAATATTGGTTGCACTTAAAATCTTTTGCCCTTAAATGCATCTGAATTACAATTTTTCACTTCAGACTTATTGGCCTTAAGTGTAGGAAAATGCTTATTGCATATTTAAACCTTTTGGTCTTAAGTGCATCTGAAGTGCAATTTTTCACTTCAGCTTATTGGCCTTAAGTGCATGAAACCATTAGGTACCGAAATCCAATTTTCACTTCAGACTTATTGGTCTTAAGTGTAGGAAAAATTTTGTTGTACTTCCGATCTTTTGGCCTTAAGTGAATCTGAAGTTCAATTTTTCACTTCAGACCTATTTGGCCTTAAGTGCATCTGAAGTGTAATTTTTTCAGTTCAGACTAATTTTTTTTAACTTCAGACCCGATAAGTCTGAAATTAATTGTAAAGTGGGCAGGCTTACAAATTTTTTTACCAAATGAATATAGGTTCAATTGTGACCCCAAAACCAGATATAGATACAAAAGCCCCTACACACAATATAATCAGCCAATTTGCGTGTTGGGTATTTATGTAGTAACATGCTAGTTACTTTTTGTATCAATTTTTAAAAAAAAACCAATTTTGAAATTTAGTGACTTTTAATGCAAATATACCATAACAGTGTTATGGATCTCGAACTTAAAAATTTTTAAAAATCCACAATAATATCATGATATTTAAAATCCAAAGGGCTCTTGAAACAAAGTTGCATGTTGTTAGAAACTAAGCTCAAAGTAACAATATGAAACAATAAAATAGATGATAAATGTAGAGAGGAAGAGAAAACTTTCTTATTTCATCAAGTATTTTCCAAGTGTGTACAATATCACTTCTCATTATCTATTTATAGTATTACATAGAGGTATACAAAAGAATGTCATAAACATGACAATAAACATTTGAGATCATGGAGGAAGATCATGGGAAGTTATGGAGGTATGGGAGTTAAAACCATAACTCCATAAGTATTAGAGTAGTGGGATTTATGAAAATAATGGAGAGAAGTAGTGGGTGTTATAGGAGTTATGGACATCCACCATAATCTAATATTTCATAACACTCCCCCTTTGATGTCCATAGATAATATGTCTCGTTAAAACCTTACTAGAAAAAAACTATGTGGAAAAAAATCTTAGTAAAAGAAAAAGAGTACACATATCATGTAATACACATTATTTGTTTCCCCATTAAAAAATATTTCCATAAAAATCCAATGGGATAAAACCTTAGCTAAATAAAAAAGAGTGCAGCGCGTGATATACCCCCCCTGACTAAAATATCACTTGATATCTCAGAGACTGTGAATTCCAATCTTGTATAACAACTTCTCAATTGCTGAGGTTGGTAATGCCTTGTGAAGAAATTTGTCAGATTATCACTTGAATAAATTTATTGAATATCGATCATGTCTAAATAGAACTTTGGTGAAATATGCTCTATTTTTTCTCCTTCGATAGTACTTATTTTAATTGAGCTATGCATGTAGTATCTTCTTCGATGCAATTGGAATCTTGTTGAATTTCATACTATAGCAGTACCCTTATGTGCAAATAGATTATTTGAAGAACGAACTTTAGAAAAAACGCCTTCATTTGCAAAACAACAAAATCTTGACAATATTTGTTACAATAAAAAAATTGAAATCATGGATTCCTTTTGCAATAAAACTAATGGTATTTCAATATATCCGCATATGAGTAAAACAATATCTTGCAAGCATAATATTATACTCATGGTTTTAGCAAGATACAGTAGTGCACCAATTGCACCAGACACAAAAATAAATCATGTACGTCGTGATTTCTCTAATCCATATAAGGGTTTGCTGAAGCTTTATTTATTAATTTTTTTTGGAACCTTAATATGCTTCACGACAATTTAAATCTTTCAATGGTTTTTATATACGCATGTCAAATTTTTCAGGTATTGCCAGACTAAAATCTGAAAGCAATTGCATCCACCACAAGAGAACATGTTTCCATATAATTAATACCAGGATATTTATAAAAAATCTTATGTCACCCGGTGCTTTATACTTTTAGGTCTTAGGACTATCAGTCCAAAGCTTCACGTTTTCCAATTGAAGTCAATCTTGATTGCATATTTTTCATTGACCAATCATTAATCTGTCCATATTCTGTGATAGATTTGAGCTCAAGATCCTCGTTAATATTAATAAAAATTGAGCGCTACATTATATTAACAACATCGTCAACAATCATTTTGCATTGGTTCCATCATCACTCAATAAAGACATAACTTATCGAGGTCTCATTATTTTCAGGTACCTAGGCCTCTCCCATGAGGTCTTATAAAGTGTTATGTCACGGTGCTCCGATAAAGCACTTTCCTCCTTATTATGACCATCTTCAACATTTTCTCATCTCCTTCTTCAAGGAGCTTTATCTTTAGAACCAATTTGTCTACTACGCTTCATGCGGGCCATAAACTCTGTCCATCATGGACGCTATTTTATTTGGAGCGTTAGCAGCTGGAATATGACATTTAGCTTTAGGTCAGCAAATATGCGTGGCAGTATTTTGGAAATAAATTATCAGTCGAACTTCAAGTTCATATTTTCTTGTACGAGGATCTAGATGTATTCATAATAATTCATTCCACGTATCACTTTTCAGCTGCCCATTTTCTCCCCATAATGTTGGACCAACACATTTCCCAACCTTCTTTGGGAAATCATCTTTGTGCATTGTGGTGGCATAATTAAATCATATATAACAATCATATTTTTAGATGAAAATTATTTGGTTCCTGACCCTGAACTAATTACGATAGGGAGAATTTATCATAACTTATTTGCTAGATGCGTACAAGCATTGTTGTATATTAAAACTACACCTCATACCAAATTTCTATTTAGAAATTTTGTTCTCATAACTAATGGTTTAGCTTAATTGGAGGCATAGAATAGATGTGTAACGACACGGTCGGTCGTTACGTGGAACATGCATTATTTTCATTGTTTCTACCTTGTTGTAGCTTAGTTAGACTGTTCATGATGTGTTAGAGTTGGTCAGTCCGGGTTCGGAGTGGTTATAGGATGAATTGAGACACTTAGTCTCTAAAAGTAGCCTTAGAGTTGAAAAAGTCAACCGGGAGTTGACTTATTGTAAAACGACCTCGGAATGCGAATTTTATGGCTCGGATAGCTTCGTTAGGTGATTTGGGACTTGGGAGTATGTTCGGAATATTTTTGTAATGTACGGTGTAGAATTAGGCTTGAATTAGCAAAAGTTAGTTTTTGGAGTTTAGATGATGTGGATAATGTTTCGGAGGCTCGACTAAGTTTGAATGATCATATATGATGCGTTGGTATGTTTGGTTGGGGTCCCGAGGGGATCGGGATGGTTTCGGGTAGTTAATGGGTAGTTGGAATGGTTTTTGCTATTGTTGATGTTGTTGTTACTGGTGTTTTCGCACCTGCGGAAGGGGAGCCGCAGGTGCGGTCCCGAAGGAGCGGACATGGCTCCGCAGGTGCGGATGTTTTGCTGAGTAAGGAGTTTCCGCAGGTGCGAGGTAATTGTCGCACCTGCGAGGCCGCAGGTGCGGGAGGTCGATCGCAGGTGCGGAAGTTGAGGTCCTTGGATTTTCCGCAGGTGCGCACCTGGGACCCGCAGGTGCGAGTAAGTGGTCGCAGGTGCGGACCCACTGGGCAGAAAGTATAAAAGCGTGCATTCGCGAATTTTAGCCATATTTCTCAATATTTCATCCGGGTTTGAAGCTTTTGAAGGGTTTTTGAAGAGGGGATTCGATAGTTCTTCATTGAGGTAAGGTTTTTGGACTCTAAACTCGTATTTATGTGATTAAAGGTCGGAGATTTGGTGGGAAATTAGGGAAAAATCAGTGCAAATTGGGTAATTAGGGCTTGGGATTAAAAGGCTTTAAAATGGGAAATTGAGGTGTCATTTGGACTCCGAATTCAGTGTTCTTGGTATGTATAGACTCCTGGGAGGACGAGGTTTCTTGTGGTGTAAATTTTATCGAGTTCCGAGACGTGGGCATGGGGACGGGTTTGACCAAATTTTAGATTTTTGAGTATTTTTGATAAATTTCGATTGGGATTAGTTCATTAGCATATTATAGTGATATACTTCTGATTGTTGGTAGATTTGGAGAACTCGGAGGCTGAATTTATAGTCAAGGGCACTGCGGAGTAGTATATTAGCCAGTTTTGAGGTAAGTAACGCTTCCAAACTTGGAACTGAGGGTTCAAAACCCCAAACTATTTGATATTTGATGTTAATTAAGGTGACGTACTTGCCAAGTGACGGGCATGCGGGCGTACACCGAATATTTGTAGCCTGGCTCATCCCATGGCACTATCTAATGGTTATCTCAGGTTGATATTTGTACTGTGAAAGTGGCATTTACCTTGAACGCAATAGAAATCATACTAAGTATAAATATTAAGGCTTCACGCCGATATGTTCAGACCGGAACGGTCGATTATTGCTGTCTCTATTTATGATTATTGTTTCATGTACTTAGTCCTGTTATAGTATATGTTTCATGCCTCAGTCTCGTAAGTTGCTAGTTTATTCTATATTATCATTGATTTGGGCTGATTTTCATATGTTAGAGCATTGTGAGTGAAAATGGAAGGTACTGACTGAGTGAGGCTTGAAGCCTGGTTTTGAGACAGTTATGAGGTCGGATTGCACACCACAGCGACCCTGGAATCATGCCTTCATTGGCTTGATGTAGCTCTTGGGCTTATAGGAGCCCCTCAAGAGTCTTTACACCCCCAGTGAGCGCACAGATATTGAGTGACAGATCTTCCCTAGACATGGATCTTGTCTGAGTATTATGTTCTGTAGATGGACCTTCTCCGTGGGGCTTATGTTCCAGCGATGGATCCTCTCCGTGGGGATGGATCGGCCTGTTCCTCAGTACTAGGTGACTGTGTCACTTGTGTTTAGGTAATATCCGGGATGGACTTTCTGAGATTTTGTTTTACTGAGTACACATTATTATTGATTTCATATGAATTCATGCTAATATACAGGTCTACAGACATAAATTGGTGCATCTTGTTTATTTTCTGATATATTACTGTCATGTCCAAGTTATATATTGTTGTTCGAATTATCGGAGGTTTAGTCTGTCACTACCTCTCAGCCCGTAGTTTGGTTTCGTTACTACTGAGTTGGTGTACCCACGTTACCCCCTGCACCTTGTGTGAAGATCCAGGTACATCGGGATTCAGCTTTGGTCAGTGAGTAGCAGCAGTTTCATCAGAGTTGACGAGGTAGCAGCTGGTGACCGTGATCTCGTCATCTCTTTCTTTTCTACCTGTCGTATTTATTTTCAGACTATGTTAGTCATTTCTTTTTGGGTTGTATTATGTATTAGAAACTCATGACGGTGTGACACTGGATCCGTTTTTTTTTTGTAGGATTATGGGTTCCTAATTCTTTTAAATCTATTTTCAAATTTAAACTTACTATTATTATTAATTTCAGACTTGTTAAAATGGTATTTCCTTGATGAGTGGCTCTAGATTAGTTTAGATAGGTGGCTGGCCTGGTCCCACGACAGGCGCCATCACCGCTCCAAAATTGGGTCGTGACAAGTTGGTATCAAAGCTCTAGATTAAATGGGTCTCACCAGTCATGAGCAGGTTTAACAGAGTCTTGCGGATCAGTACGGAGACGTCTGTACTTATTTTCGAGAGGCTACAGAACCCTTAGGAAAATCTCACATCTTTGAATTCTTTCGTGCGACTCTGTTGAACTCTTAAACTAAACTTCTATTGTTTACTTCTCTCACAGATGGTGAGAACTCGTGCTACCGATAGTGGTGACCAAACACCAACAGGACCAGCCCGAGGTCGAGGCCGTTCCAGATGGAGGGGTGCAACCCGCACAGCAGCCGGAGCCGCCCCTGTGGACCCTCCCATTGCCCAGGATCAGGTCCCCGTAGTTGAGATTCTATCGGGGCAGACTCAAGCACCAGCAGTGCCCATTGTGATTCCGGGTCTTCAGAAGACCCTAGCCCAGATTTTGACGGTGTGCACCAGCTTGGCACAGTCCGTCTCTATATCCACTACTGCTACTACTTCTCAGGCGGGGGGAGGCATCCAAACTCCAGCTGCCCGGACACCTGAGCAGGTCATCCATGGACTTCAGACACCTAGGGCTTCCCCAGTGCAGCAGATTGCTCCGATATAGGATTATGTGGTCCCATCTTTAGCTGATGATAAGCAGCGTAGGTTGGAGAGGTTCAGCAGACTCGAGCCTCCGACTTTCAGTGGTACAGAGGGCGAGGATGCCCAGGTCTTCTTGGACAAGTGTCAGAGGATACGACGTACAACAGGGATATTAGAGGCCAGTGGGGTTCCATTTACTACATTCCAGTTTTCAAGAGCTGCATTTTCTTGGTGGGAGGCCTATGAGAGGCGTACACCCACTGATGCAGTGCCCCTTACATGGCACCAGTTCTCCATCCTCTTTCTGGAGAAGTATATACCACTGTCTCACAGAGAGGATCAGCGTAGAGAGTTCCAGCAGTTGCATCAGGGAGACATGATCGTGACGCAGTATGAGATGAGGTTCTCCGAATTTGCCCGTCATGCCATATGGCTAGTTCCCACAGATAGAGAGAGGATTCAGAGATTTTTTGATGGTCTCACTTATCAGCTACGGATTTTTCTGACCAGGGAGAGGGCATCCGGTGCTTCTTTTGAGGAGATAGTTGACATAGCCCGAAAGATTGTGTTAGTGCGCCGCCAGGAGCGTGTTGAGAGAGAGGCCTCGAGGTTCTGGTAGTTATAGTGGTGTTCACACAGGAGGTCAGTCTCAGCACAACAGAGGCAGATCACTCAGGCCTCCTCAGCCAGCTCGTCTAGTTTACAGTGGTGCTTCATCAGGACACTGTCCCCATAGCTCTCATCCGGGACGTTCCTCATTTATTGCACTTCCAGCCCAGAGATCATTCTGGCTACAATCAGTTCAGGGTTCCTCAACACATGGTTCTCCTAGCTCCTACTCTGGTTACAGGGGTTCCCTTCATTCCCCACCGTCATTAGCTGAGAGGGGTTGCTTCGAGTGTGGGTATCCGGGTCACATCAAGAGGTAGTGTTCCCGCCTTTCTGGTAGTTCATTTCATTACAAGAGCCAGCCTCCAGCTTCAGCACCAATTTCTACACCACCCGCTCAGGAAGCCAGGGGTGGAGGTCGGTCAATCAGAGGTTGCTCCAGAGGGGGAGTTCCGTCAGGTGGAGGAGAAGCACGTTTCTATGCACTTCCGGGCAGACCAGATGCCATAGATTCAGATGCAGTGATTACAGGTATTATCTCAGTCTGTCACCAGGATGCTGCGGTATTATTTGATCCTGATTCTACGTATTCATATGTTTCTTCATACTTTGCACATTTCTTGGATATGCCCCGTGAGTCTTTGTTTTCAGTTGTTCATGTGTCGACTCCGGTGGGGATACTGTTGTGGTAGACCGGGTGTACCGGACTTGTATTATATCTATTAGGGGGTTGGGAGACCCGGGCAGATCAATTATTGCTTAGCATGGTTGACTTCGATGTGATCTTGGGCATGGATTGGCTATCTCCATGCCATGCGGTTCCTTACTGTCACGCCAAGATCGTGACCTTAGCTATGCCCGGATTGCCGAGGATTGAGTAGAGAGGTTTGGTAGAGTATGTGCCTAGCAGGGTAATTTCTTTTCTGAAGGCTCAGTGTATGATTGGGAAGGGGTGTGAGTCTTATCTGGCCTTTGTGAGGGATGTTAGTAATGAGACTCCTTCTATTGGTTATGTTCCTGTGGTCCATGAGTTCCCGGACTTTTTCCCAGCAGACCTGCCAGGCATGCCAGCTGACAGGGACATCAATTTATGTATTGACTTATTGCCATATAGCCAGCCTATCTCTATTCCCCCTTACCGCATGGCCCCAGCAGAGTTGAAGGAATTGAAGGAACAACTTCAGGAACCCCTAGATAAGGGGTTCATTCGGCCTAGTGTGTCGCCTTGGGGTGCAACAGTGTTGTGCATGAAGAAGAAGAAGGATGGTTCCATGCATATGTGCATTTACTATAGGCAGATAAACAAGGTTACGGTGAAGAATCGATATCCTTTGCCTCGTATTGATGACTTGTTTGATCAGCTTCAGGGAGCTAGGGTGTTCTCCAAGATCGACTTGAGGTCTGGGTACGATCAGCTGAAGATTCAGGATTCAAATATTCTGAAGACTACTTTCAGGACCAGATATGGCCACTATGAGTTTCTGGTTATGTCTTATGGGCTGACCAATGCCCCAGCTGCGCTCATGCATTTGATGAACGGCGTGTTTTAGCCTTACCTTGATTCATTCGTTATTGTGTTCATTGATGACATCATGGTGTACTCTCGTAGCCAGGAGGAGCACGCTCAACATTTGAGGGTTGTGTTGCAGAGATTGAGGGAGGAGAAGCTTTATGAAAAGTTCTCTAAATGTGAGTTTTGGCTTGGTTCGGTAAATTTCTTGGGTCACGTGGTGCCTAGTGAGGGTATTCAGGTGGACCCGAAGAAGATAGAGGTAGTGCAGAGTTGGCCCAGACCGTCCTCAGCTACGGAGATTAGGAGTTTCCTGGGTTTGGCGGGTTATTACCGTCACTTTGTGGAGGGATTTTCTTCTATTGCTTCACCTTTGACCTGATTGACCCAGAAGGGTGCTCCATTCAGATGGTCCGATGAGTGCAAGGAGAACTTTCAGAAGCTCAAATCAGCATTGACTACAGCTCCGGTATTAGTATTGCCTACGGGTTCGGGTTCTTACACAGTCTATTGTGATGCTTCTAGAGTTGGATTGGGAGCGATTTTGATGCAGGAAGGTAGGGTGATTGACTATGCGTCCAGAAAATTGAAGATGCACGAGAAGAATTACCCAATGCACGA
This sequence comes from Nicotiana knightiana, assembly GCA_005239525.1. Taxonomy (NCBI): domain Eukaryota; kingdom Viridiplantae; phylum Streptophyta; class Magnoliopsida; order Solanales; family Solanaceae; genus Nicotiana; species Nicotiana knightiana. The sequence continues at coordinate 209,383 of ML370396.1, read as the reverse complement.
TCTTGAGCTAGCTGCCATTAGTCATGCTTTGAAGATTTGGCGTCATTATTGGTATGGGGTACAGTGTGAGATTTTCACTGACCATCGTAGCTTGCAGTATCTGCTGAAGCAGAAGGATTTGAATCTTCGTCAGAGAATATTGTTGGAGCTTCTTAAGGATTATGACCTCACCATCCTATATCATCCGGGGAAGGCCAATGTAGTTGTCGATGCCCTGAGTCGCCGAGCAGGGAGTTTGGGGAGTTTGTACTATCTTTCAGCAGCAAAGCGACCCTTAGCACGTGATGTTTAGGCCTAGCAGGGTAGCTTGTGAGATTGGATTTGTCAGAGCCTCCACGGGTAGTAGCTAGCATGGCTTCCCAGTCTTCTCACTTTGATCAAATTAGAGCATGCCAGTATAATGACCGACACTTGTTGGTTCTTCAGGATAGGGTTCGTCGAGGTGATGTCAGGTATGTCAATATTGGCGATGACAAGGTTATGAGGATGTCGGTCCGTATTTGTGTTCCCGATGTAGATGGCCTTCGAGAGATGATACTAAGAGAGGCCCATAGTTCGCGGTACTCCATTCATCCGGGTATCGCGAAGATGTATCAGGATTTGAAATAGCAATATTGGTGGAGGCGGAAGAAGAGGGATATTATTGGGTATGTAGCACGGTGTCTCAAATGCTAGCAGGTCAAGTATTAGCACCAGAGACCAGGTGGATTGCTTCAGGAGATGATTATTCTTGAGTGGAAGTGGGAGCACCATGGACTTTGTAGTTGGGCTTCCATAGACTCCGAATGGATTTGATTCTATTTGGGTCATTGTGGATTGACTGACCAAGTCGGCACACTTCATTCATGTCAGTACTACTTATACTTTGGAGAGGCTAGCTGGTATTTACATCAGGGAGATTGTTCGATTGCATGGAGTCCGAGTTTCTGTCACTTCTGACAGGGATACTCAGTTCACATCTCAGTTTTGGAGGGCCTTGCAGAGAGGTGTGGGTACGCAGGTAGAGTTGAGCACGGCATTTCATCCTCAGACTGACGGGCAGTCAGAGCGGACTATTCAGATCTGGGAGGACATGTTGCGTGCCTGTGTGATTGATTTTGGTGGCTCGTGGGAGTATTTTCTGCCTCTAGCAGAGTTTGCATATAACAACAGCTACCAGTCTAGTATTCAGATGGCGGCATATAAGGCTTTATATGGTGGGATATGTAGATCTCCGGTTGGTTGGTTTGAGCCCGGCGAGGCTAGGCTATTAGGCCCTGATTAGATTTTGTTCAGGATGCATTGGTGAGGGTGAAGTTCATTCAGGAACGACTTTGCACGGCTCAGTCTAGGCAGAAGAGCTATGTGGACTGGAAGGTTCGGGATGTGTGTTTCATGGAGGGTGATAAGGTTCTGCTGAAGGCGTCACCCATGAAGGGTATTTTGAGGTTTGGGAAGAGGGGCAACCTTAGACCCCGGTTCATTGGTCCTTTTGAGGTGCTTCAGAAGGTTGGAGAGGTGCCTTATAGACTTTCCTTGCCCCCCAACTTGTCTAGTGTTCATCCGGTATTCCATGTGTCGATGCTTCGAAAGCATATTGGTGACCCGTCTCATGTTTTGGACTTCGGCACAGTTCAGCTCGAGGATGATATGTCTTATGAGGTGGAACCAATAGCTATTTTGGCTCACGAGGTCAGAAAGTTGAGGTCAAAGGAGATAGCTTTAGTGAATATGCAGTGGAGAGGTCAGCCGGTGGAGGAGGCTACTTGGGAGAACGAGCATGAGTTGCAGAGAAGATATACTCACTTGTTTGAGACTCCAGGTATGTTTCTATACCCGTTCGACGACGAACGTTTGTTTAAGAGGGGGAGAATGTAACGACTCGGTCGGTCGTTACGTGGAACATGCATTATTTTAATTTTTTCTGCCTTGTTGTAGCTTAGTTATACTGTTCATGATGTGTTAGAGTTGGTTAGTCCGGGTTCGGAGTGTTTATAGGAGGAATTGAGACACTTAGTCTCTAAAAGTAGCCTTAGAGTTGTAAAAGTCAACTAGGAGTTGACTTATTGGGAAATGACCTCGTAATACGGATTTTATGGCTCAGATAGCTTCGTTAAGTGATTTGGGACTTAGGAGTATGTTCGGAATATTTTTGTGATATCCGGTGTAGAATTAGGATTGAATTGGCGAAAGTTAGTTTTTGGCGATTTTCGGTTGGCAGTGGAAACTAGGCTATTGGGGTCGGAATGGAATTCCTACAGTTGGAACAGGTTCGTAATGTCATTTTAGATATGTCTGCAAAAAATTCAGGTCAATCGGAGTTGTTTTGGATAGTTTCGACATCGTTGGTGGAATTTAGAAAATTCAAAGTTCATACGCTTGAATTCGATGTGTTTTTGGAGTTTTGATCTTCTGGATGATGTTTCGGAGGCTCGAATCAGTTTGAATGATCATATATGATGCTTTTTTACTTGTTCATGTATAATTTTTTTCATCATCCCTTTTTTTGTTAAGGTTTGTTATTCATGGCATCAGTTCTACATCTGTTCCACCAACCAGACTTTCTGTAAGTCTTACTCAAGAACGGATTTTAAGTGCTTCTTCCTCCAAGAGGAAAACTGTTGAAGCCCGTGCGTCTAATGATGAAGAGGATGCATAAGAAGTTTCTTTGGTGAGAAAAGTGCGTGTCAGAAGACGCGTGGTTTCAGATGATAAAACCCATATTTCTCATGATCCCCTATCAAGTCCCTTCAGACTTATTGATGAGCCAAAGAATGCTCCTTTAGAAATTTCTGATGAAGACGCTGGTAACTCAGCTAATCCCCCCCGCCTCCCAAGTCCCTTTGAAAGGTTATCCGCCCATGGATTTGAGGGTTAAGAAGGCCTTAAGCCTGTTTATGAAGAATCGCCACTTGTTTCCCTTCCAGTTTTACCTGATGTTAACCCCCCTGTGTCTTTACCTGGCGTCAATGGTTGCTCCCGTTGCTGCTCCTTATGTAGAAGCTGAGCCTTCTAGAAGCAGGCGAAAAATGAAAAATAGTTGTAATTGAAGTCCCCGAGGGTGGAAATTTGTTGAGGAAGTCTGGACAAGCTGATGTGTCCAAAGTCGTTGTTAAGACCCGTGGAGAAGAAGAAGTTCACAGTTCCTTGACTTTAATGAATGACATTGTTCATTCTTCCCTTAAGGTATAAATTTACTTATATTTCCTTCCTTTCTTTCCTTCATTCATAACTCTTCTTTTGCCCTTTTTATTGATTAATTTGATAGACACTGAGCTTATGAAAAGGATCTCTTGGACTAACCAGCGACTAATTGAATTGCGTACCAAGACTAATAACTAAAAAGAACAATTTAAAGGTCTTCATTTGGAAAAAGGACGTTCTTATATAGGAGAAAGGAGCTTTGGAACATCAAATCAGAATGGTATCCGCTGAGTTAGCAGTTCTAAAAGCTTCTTCTAGTCAAGTTGAGAACGATAAGGATATAGTGGAATCCATTTTTTCTAAACAACTTCCCAAGGCTACTGAAGACATAAGGAGTTTGAAAGAGCTCCTTGATCAAAAAGAAGTTTACGCGGGTGAACTAGTATAGACGCTTACCCAAGCTCAAGAAGATCTCCGCGCCTCAACAATTAAAATTCAACTCCTAGAGAGTTTTCCCCCTCCTTAGAAGAAATCTTATGAAGCCTCGGAAGCAGAGAAAGAAGAGTTGAAAGCTGAAATTGAACAATGGGAGAAGGATTATGAAGCCCCCGAGGATAAGTCATCATTGGATGTTAGTTGAACACTCGCCTCGAGACTTTAACAGAAGCCTACCAGGAAGGTTTTGACCTTAATGCTGAGATTGCTAAAGCCAGAGAAACAATTGAACAGACTCAACAACATCTAAGCTTTTCCACACCCGAAGACGAAGATTCTAAGGATGATGGAGATTGACTTGCTCCTAGTGAAGCTGATGTTCAACCCTTTTCTCCCCAAGTTGATGATGCTCCTTAGATTTTCCCATTTCTAGATTTTGTTTGTTAGTTTTTGTTTGATAATCCCTTGTACTTTTTGGACAACTTTTGGAAGGTTTTTACGCCCCTACTTTTTTAGGCGTATGATATAAATAGCGCCCATGTTCGTTGGGGTTATAAATATCTTTATTTGTCTCATATTATGCTTTCTGTCCTTTTAATATTTGAGCTTACACTTGCACTCAAAGTGCTTTAATAGACCGTGACTTTGATATACACGGTTTGTTTTTCATAAAAGAGGGCCCTTTTTATACTAACGACACTAATGGAGATGACGTCTCATCTTCAAATTGGTGCAAACATATGAAACGTGAAGTAGATATGAAAAAGAGGAATAATTTCAGGGGGTTTTATTTTTTGAACTCTCAAATGAATAAATTTTGTACTTTATTTTCATAACTGTTCATACAACACTTTCAAAACTGCTTTCATTGTAGTATGTTTAGAAATCCGGGTCTATTTTCCCGCGACTAAATTTACGGCCTTAACCTAGAACTCGTGGGAATATCTTTCTTCCTTTTGCGAGTTTGAACTCCTTTGAAATTTTTTCAAGGGTTTCTTCAAGGTTTTGATTCAGGCTGAACTATGCCCTTGGTTTCTCCCTTGTGTAACTTTCTATATGCATAGGTTTCCCAGTGTTGAAGCATTGAAGTATGAAATCCCGAACACTAGATCAACTCCTTTTTTGGTCCTTTCCATAAAAAGGAAAATACAAACAGGACTTGGAGATAATTACTTAGATGATGACTGCATAACCCTTTTCCCATCATATAAGTTGTAACCTAGACCAGGAATAATTCAGTATTCCGCGTGTCTTTTGGGTCTAATGTCATCGCTTGATACAATCCAGCTTTTTTTCTATCATCTAAAATGGTTAGTAAAATTTAAAAGAGTAAAATAAAATCAAACTTGCGTGATACCTTACCATGGGTATTATCCCTGTTTAGATGTAATAATTCCTCAAATGGATTGCATTCTAGTTCGATGGTAATACCTTACCATCCATGGTTTCCAACTCGTACACTCCTTTTCCAGTGATGCCTTGAACCCTATATGGGCCTTCACAATTTGGACTCAATTTTCCTGCATTTGTCGCTTTTGTTGACCGGAACACCTTTTTGAGGACAAAGTCCCCAATCTTGAAGTACCTCAATTTAGCTTTCCTGCTATAGTATCGTTCAATCATCTGTTTTTAAGCCTCCATTCGAATTAATTTTGCTTCTCTCCTTTCTTCTAACAAATCCAAATTTACCCGTAACTCTTCCTAATTTGCTTCTTTAGTGGCATGCGTGTACCTCGTACTTGGTTAACCTGTATCCACCGGTGTGGATGTTACTGTTATAGTGAAAGGTGTGGCTACTTCTACCTCAAACAGAGTAGGTGTAGCTACAGGTGGTGTTACTTCTACTTCAAAGGGAGTCGATGCGGCTACCTCAACTTCGACTAGTGGCTATACCTGTACCACAATGGGATTGAGCGTGACTGCCGGCTTCTTAGGGTTATCACCTTCCCGAATAAGTCCAATTGATCCCTTGGGATCCCATTCTTCATCAGTTTCTATTACATTGACTCATTCACCTCTATGATCTGGGAGGGGTTGTTGCGGACATTGGGTGTGGTTTCTTTTTCCTGTATGACCTTGGTATCAATCAGTGTTTGGATCTTATCTTTCAGGGTGCGGCATTCATCAATAGTATGTCCCTTCATACCGGAATGGTACGCACACGTCTTTTTTGGGTTGACCCATTGTGATGAGTTTTCCATAACCATGGCGGGAATAGGGGTGACATATCTAGCAACTTTCAATCTTTCATACAATTGGTCGATGGATTCAACAATAGAGGTGTATTGTCTGGGTGGTTTGCGATAAAAATTAGGCCTGGGTTTTTGGTAATTTGGACGAGCTGGAGGTGAATGATAATAGGCTGGTCGGGTATTATAGGTGTGGCAGACGGTAGCGAGTTGAGGGTATCTAGAAGGTGAAGGTTGGTATGTGGGTGGAGGTGTTTGGTACACAAATGGAGATTTCGGACCTTGGGAAACCATTTATGTTCCCACTTCTTTCTTCTTTGATATGCCACCTGATTGTAGCGCTTTATTCATGGCCTGTAGTGCCTCGAAATTTGTCACAATTCCATTTTTGATACCTTCCTCGATCCTTTCTCTGAGCTTGATGATATCAGAGAACTTGTGATTCTCGATTTCCATTAACCTTTCGTAATATTGTGGATCTTGAGCCCTGACAAAGAAATTGTTCATCTGCTCTTGCTCTAATGCAGGCCTGACCTTCGCTGCTTCTGACCTCCATCGAGTAGCATACTCGCGGAAAGTCTCAGTGGGCCCATTTCTTGGGATTTTGACTTATGTACCAAGATAGAGCGTCTCCAGTAAGGCTTCTCATGAATAGCTTCATGCGAATCCTTTCGTCCTTTCCGACCCCTACAAACTTATCACAGTAAGTTCTTAAATGAACCTTTGGGTCACCCAGTTTCATCGAACATCTCGAACTTAGGAGGTTTGTAACCCTCCGGCAGTTCCACACCTGGCTGAATGCACAAATCCTCATAATTCAAACCTTCAATTCCTTTGCCTCCTTCAACACCCTGAAATCGGCTTGTGAGTTTCTTCAGCTCTTGTGCCATGTTCTTAATGAGCAGGTCCTTTTCGGCGGATTTCGGTATATATGAGATTAACTTAGTGGAGTGCGGTAAGGTTTCCACGTATATGGGGTTGTTTTGGAGAATTCCAGGAGTTTGGGTGTAGTGTTGATCATTGGTTGAATTTTGGGGATCGGGGATAGGCTGAGGGGTATTCTGAGGAGTGTGATAAGTAGTTTTCGAATATTGAGTCGGGAGATGCTGATGTTGAGGAAGTGTAGGTATGGGTAAAGGATTTTGAGGAAGGGTAGTATATTGGTGGGGTGCGGGAGGATTCTGTGGGCGTTGGTTGGGTGTATTCTGAGGAGATGCCGGGTTTTGGGTATTTGGATGGTTGATATCTGGGACGTTTAGTGCGAGGGAGAGGTTTGCCAAGTTACGGACCTGCTCAAGCTCACCTTGTAGTTCAAGTATCTTCTATTCAAGCCGCAAAACGAAGTCATTAGGTGTCGGAGTACTCCGACCATCAGAAGTTTCCACATTCTCAACATGTGTGGTGTTGTCTTTTCTGACGCCACTCATATCGTCCATCTTAGATTTCCCTTTGCCTTTTGGTGCACTTGGAGCTGGAGGAGGTGGAGGGCTTCTGGATCTGGTGTGGTAAGTTGATAATTCCAGTATGCGTGAACTAACCTTGGGGGGTGGGAATAATCAAAAAGAAAGAAAAAAAAAAGGTAACCAAGTTAGTGAGAGTTCTGAAAAATGTTTGCAGTATTTAAACACATATTGCGGGAATGTAAATTTGCATCCTAATTTGGGAGCCTTGTTGTGCCCGAGGTAGGGCTAGCGACAAGTAGATTTGGAGAATTTAATGCCAATAATTGCCTCATTTCATCAATGCAATAAATAAGACGACAATAAGGTACGTCACTAATGGCACTTGGCCTTATTACATTCGAAAAACAAAAACGAATGAGCCTAATCTACTTGGTCCCAAAAGGACCTTCTCCAGGCTTGATTCTCTTGGCTCCATCGATCAGGTTCCCTAGGTCGCGCATGTCCAGCAACAGGTATGCCCTGGCGAGATGTCCTCCTTCGATACCTTCAGCATTCTGGAAGTCTATGACTCTTTTCCTCATCTTCCCTTCCAGCTCCATCAAACCCAGCTCCAGATATTCTAGCCTTTCATTCGATCTGGTAGTTGTTTCCCTCCATTCATTAATTACTTCCATATCAGTGTTGTGTTGTTCCACATGCTCAGCCTCGGGCTCGTGAACCCTTTTGCGGAGTTTGTTATACTTCACCTGTGCTTTAACAACTTCATCTATGACTTTGTTTCCTCGACCGACCCCTGGCTCAACTATTCTCGGTATGCAGTGTTCCAACCATGATGAGTAAAAGTACACATGCCCTGTGTGATATCGATCTTGATAGATGGTGTCCCTTTCCAAAATAATCTTTAAGTGCCACATATGTTGAGCTTCACATTTATATGGGATGTCATCATCTTTGAAATCGGTCATGTAGTGACTCATTTTGGAGACTCGTGGTATAGTCTGTTTTCTACCAACTTGTCTCATGACCCCGATAGGAACATAGGGGTGTATACCCCTTAACCCTTTCAACACCAACTGTGGAGCATCCCTGGATCGGATGATGAACTCACTGGTGGGGACCCACTCGAACATCCAGTGAACGTGATCCTCAGTCAAGTTTTTGAAAAATTGCACCCATTCTGTAGCATTCTCTGGTTGAGCAAACCTGTCTGGGATAAAGTTCATTCTCTTGGGGTGATGAAAGGCTATGTGATCGTTCCACGGTCTTCTTAGAAACTCTTGGCGGTATTGACCTCTCTGCAAATGTTTTAGCAACCAAATCTGTAGTAGCAGATTACAACCCTCGAAGTGTTTGAACCCCTTATGGCAGCGACCCAAGGCCTGATATATGTCTGCTATAATCATAGGACAATAGTATATTTTTTTCCCTCGATTCCCTCCATTAAGGCTTTGGTTACCATGGCCAGTCTGGTGTGAATTCTGTCCATTTTGCTTCGAAATACAATCATAACCAAGAAGTAGACGATAAACATGAAAACCCTGCGATGAATCCAACCCAAGGAAGTGATGGAGAACTCATCATGAAAGATACGGTAAGATTTGCTGTGACCCGTATTGTTCATAAAGGAAGTCGAAGGGTATATACAACTTCTTCAGACACACCAAGTCTTCATTCTTTTTTAAACCCATCATCTTTAAAAACCTTTTGGGAGTGCGATTTTTCGGCACCAATAAACCGGGACTGTCCCAAGGTAGTCCAGTGAATCCCCCTATTTTCTCCAAAAGAGGGGTCGTTTCTATGTTGCCAAAATTGAATACGGCCCTTTCTCCGTCTCAGTACATAGTGGCAGCTTCGATCAACATGTTGTTTTGTTGGATATATAATAAGGAAGGTAGGTTTCCAAAGACTCTTTTCACATGGTTTTTATCGCTCGACAGAAGGTCTTCCCACCAATCTAGCAACAATGGTGGTATGTTACGGACCATGCCGAACCTAGGGACTTCGTGCCTCATTTTCTGTAAAAAAAATAAGGTTAGACCCTTTCCCCCTCCAGATTCGACTATTTATACATTAACGATTAATATATTGGCACTTATTTCTCCAAATTAATGCACAGATCGTGGTTGCGTCCGTTGGGATTACAGAAACCCTGGTGGACTTTAGACAAGGCTTTTCTTAAAGGGTTATTATGTGGAAAACATATTAACCTAGGCTAGGTTTGACCATGATGATATACAATTATAATTAGAGTAAGGTTTCTATAGAGGTCTATACTGGTACCCTCAAGCGGAAAACTTGAGGGGGAAAGGAACGGATCCATCGACTGTACCGCTGATCGACTAGTTTTACCGCAAATAAACATTTCCAAATTCAAATAGGGTGATATAGGAAGAGCGCAAACACTCATGAAGCGTTGCTATGGTATTAATTACGCACGAGTGGAATATGATGTTGAGCATGATTTATGCAACATAAAATAGCACATTGTCACGTATATGCACGATGAAAAATGATAAATGCGGTATTTAATAATTGTAAAAGCATTAAAGAAAGAAAACAAGGAGACAAGTCAGTTTCCATAGTAAAGAGTAATAAAACAAGAAAGAGAAATCGTAAATGATTGAAGATAGGAAAATAAATCCACATAAAGTTGGAAGGGGAAAGGGTATGCAAGTATTGACGGAATAATAAAGGCATGCTTAAAGACTAATTCACAAAAAAATCAGGTTAGTTATGGGAAGAGCCTAAAAATATCCCCAGCAGAGTCGCCGTGCTGTCGCGCCCCCTTTTTTCTCGCGAAATCAAGTTTTGACGTTTTGGGACAACTCCTTTTTCGGGATGGGTTTGGAATTGGAAGAGTCGCCACCTAATGGATTAGGGAACCTAGAGAAATTAACTCATTTAACCATTTTACATCACCAGAGATCGGGTAAGGGCTCAAATTACCTTGAGGGGAAGGTGTTAGTCACCCCTCGTGGTCCACAACGGTGGCTCCCAGCCGAACATAAATTAAGCAAATTATTCTAAAAGGGGAGAAAGCAATTTGGACAAATACGATATTCAATCTATTTTAAACACGAGTATGGGGGGGGGGGGTTCCTAAGTTTTTAGCCTATAGGATCATTCCATGCAATACTTTGTAACTCCCTCAAGTCAGGGTGTTACTCATAGTATTAACGCATGGACAATCATCTCGTTACTACCCAATTACTATCTTTAAGTTGCTACTCAAGCATTCTAGTAGTTTCTAGCTCGTTCCTTATGCGTGCACTACCCGTCCCTTACCTACGACCCTGGAGGTATTAGGACCTCTATTTGGGATAGTTCTAGACCAACCTATGTTACTTAAAATTTAAAATCTAGGAGACAAACAAAAAAAAATATGACTTTCAAAAAAAGAACAAGTATGGGCTCACATTGACCTCCACACATAGACAACAAAAGCACGCAATTAAATCAGCAAGTTTTATTAACATTTAAGGTCCTATAGGCAGGATATCTATGCGAGAAAACAGAGTGCAGAGGCAGTTTATTATTATGGCGAGTATTAAAATCTATTGTTTGCCTACTGATTTTATTCAGTATGAATCTGGGCACTTCAGACAGTAATATATCACAATTATAAACCTAGAATCATTATTAAGTCCTACAGATATATTGCCTAAGCGACTGACAATAGCGTCTGAATTCTGAACCGATCGACAGAACCTTAAAGGCATGATTCTTACGAGCTTGTTGATTATAGACCTATAGACAAGATTTCTAGGTGTAGCACTGATTTTAACTTATAAAGACATGTTGTTTTCCTTTTTCATTCCTATAGGCATGCTTTCTAATTGCTGAATTGACTTAAATGTTATAGGCATGATTTCTAAATGTTGAATTGACTTAAACCTTATAGGCATGATTTCTAAGTGCGAGGCTAATTGTTTATCCTATAGGCATGATATCTATTAACTGTGTATGGGCAGAAGTTAAACAGATTGCCAGGAAGGATAATTAACTCAACAACAAGGTCCTATAGGCATGATATCTATTAACTGTGTATGGGCAGAAGTTAAACAGATTGCCAGGAAGGATAATTAACTCAACAACAAGGTCCTATAGGCATGATATCTATTAACTGTGTATGGGCAGAAGTTAAACAGATTGCCAGGAAGGATAATTAACTCAACAACAAGGTCCTATAGGCATGATTGCTAATGCACGTTTGTTGGAAACATGTATAGATCCTATGGACAGGATTTCTATCATGAGAATGTAAATACATAATTAAAACGATAATCCTATAGGCAGGATTTCTAACTTGAAAATGTAAAACATATAATTAAAAAATAAGTCCTATAGGCAGGATTTCTAAGCATAGTATAGGACTCATACAGTGAACAAAATTAACAGCATGATTGAATCCTATAGGAAAAGTTTCTACCCAATTTGAAAAAAGAATATAAGAACACCCCCCCCCCCCA
>ML370396.1:180530-197626 GCA_005239525.1 Nicotiana knightiana | reverse complement strand
AAATATCCCCAAATCTGTTATTACAAAATTATTACAGCCCAAAATATCAAATGAATTACATAATGGTAATAGTTACACTATAAGGAGCCTTCATAGGCCCAAATAAACCTAGGGACCAGGCCTTCCAACCATAACAACTTTGAATGTCACGACCCAAAATCCATAAGTTCGTGATGGCGCCGGACATCATTGTCAGGCAAGCGAATCATTAATTAATCGAAATAATTTTTCGGTTTTAACATTTATGAAAAAAAAAATTTCCTTGCACTGTATTACATTTTAACCAAATAGAAATTTGTTAAGTAAAAACAATGGTTTAAAGATTACACTTAAGCAATTATATCCCAACACATATGCCAGAACCCGATGTCACAAGTACATGAGCAATTTCTAAGAATTTAAACAATCATTACAAGCCTGTCCGAAATACAACTGGACAAGGAAATTTAAATGAAACAAATACAGTACGAAGGAGACTCTGTCAGCTGCGGATCGCCTCCGGATGATTATGCAGCTCGCCTAAGTCTCCGAATCCTCCACATTGCTATGAAAGTACCTGTGCAATAAAATGCACAACAAGTGCAACATGAGTACAAAAACAACGTGTACTCAGTAAGTCATCCACCTAACCTCAGAGAGGTAGTGACGAGAGGTCAAATTAGACACTTACTAAAGGTCAATTTAGAATATTTAAGTATGACACTAAGCATGATTATCATAGGCAATTTATTAAAATCAGGATTTAAATATTTTCAACTCCGATCACGTTTAACACTTTATATCTTCGTCATATTAACAATTAATCAACACAGTGATTTAATCAAATAACAATAACTCGACGGGAAGGAACAACTTCTTCCAAAAATCTTTTTAATAACTTTAAATCTCTGTCATTTCACTTGATAATTTAATATTTCAGGCCAGTAATCAGGCAAAATTATAGCAACTACGCAGCAAATATCACGTGCAAGAAATGCCGAGGGTCGAACGGTGCGGACCAACAATAATAAACTGTGCACTGCTGAGAGTCGAACGGCTCGAACCATGGATGCATCTATCTACCCCGCTCGCGAATCGATCATGCGACGCGGTTAAAATAATATGGCCAGCCTGCTCGCAAATCATACCTGCGACTCAGGTGCTCATACAAATACACACACAAATACAGGGTCATCATGCTCGCGAATCATTCATGCGACTCAGGCACCCAAAGTTACACATATCCACATAATAAATCCGTATTTTATCAAGAAAACAATTTTTCTCAGGAAGGTGGTAAATCCTTATTAAAAGAAACATGAAATATAGGTTTTAAATCATTGTTTTTTGAAATTCATTTGTCAAGTTTAATGATATTCCATGATACAACCCAGTCCAGGTACACAAATAACCACAGAGGAATCAATTCTCTTTCTAGAAGATTAATAAAATGAACTCTAGTTTTCTTTTAGATATTCAATTACATGTTCGATTATATTAGCAGTTTAATATTACAGGCAGGATTATAGGTACGCACATAAGGCATGCTAGTGGGTCCTACGCTACCTGGACATGACATAATAGTAGCTACGCACGGACTCCCGTCACCTCGTGCGTACATAACCCCCGAAGATAATAGCATGTACTGAATTAATTCACCTAGGGGGACAATTCCCCCTCAAAAAGTTAGAAAGGAGACTTACCTCACTCCGAAATTCCAATATCGGCTTCCAAGCCCCTCCGATGACTCCAACGGACGCACAACGCTCCAAAAGTACCACATAACGGCAAAGCAATGAAAATTCATTCTAATACTCACAACAAATTCAAATTATATACTTTCCCAACCCCGCTCGAAAAAATGACCAAAATGCCCTCGGGCCTACGTGCCCGGAAATCCGAAATTCTCAAACATATATTCTACCCATAGCCCTACTAGTTCAATCATACAGTTTACTCTACTTTCCATACTCAAATTCGTGGCTAAATTCCAAATTTACATTTTCTAGGTTTGTTCAAAATTTTCCCAAATTCCTACCAATTTCTATGCCTAATCCATGCATAAAATCTTGTATTTATCTAACAAACGGAAGGAATTTACTTACCTTGATGCCTGACGAAAATCCCCCTTGAAATGCTCTCCAAATCACCCATGACAAATGAAAAATGGGTGAGAAATGACAAACACCCGACTTTAAAACATTCTGCCCAGGCCTCCTTTCGCACCTGCGGTCCAATAGCCGCTCCTGCGGCTCCGCACCTGCGGAAATTCTATCGCAGGTGCGGCTCTGACTCATCCCAGCATCTCTCGCTTCTGCGGTCCCTTCTTCGCAACTACGCTTCCACAGGTGCGACCCATCTTCCGCATCTGCGGCCTCCTCAGCTCCAGCCCAAAACTCGCACCTGCGGCGCCCTTAGCCGAACCCGCAGCTCCGCACCTGTGGTCAAAGCCTCGCAGGTGCAGTTACACTAGATGACAGCAACCTTCACCCTTCTTCAACTTCAAACATTGATCCGTTAACCACCTGGAATCCAACCGAGGCCCCCTAGACCCCGTCAAATTATACCAACCTATTCCAAAACATAATGCGGACTTGCTCGAGACCCCAAATCACATCAAACAACATCGAAACTATGAATCGCACCCAATTCCCAACTATATGAACTTAGAAATTTCCAAGTTCTACATCTATTACCGAAACCTATCAAATCACGTCTGATTGACCTCAAATTTTGCGCACCAGTCATATTCAACCTTATGGACCTGCTCCAACTTCCGGAGTCGCATTCCGACCTCGATATCAAAACTTCCACTCCCGGTCGGATTTCTCATAAACCTTCAAATTTCTATCTTTAGCCAAATGACTTCAAAATGACCTACGGACATCCAAATTCACTTCCGATCGCGCTCCCAACTCCAGAACCACCATACGAAGCTATTCCTAGACTCGGAATCCCAAACGGACATAAACAACACTGAAATGCACTTCAAGCCCACATTTATGAAATCCTTCTAAAATGCTAACTTCCACAACATGCACTGAAACGCTCCCGGGTTATCCAAAACCCGATCCTGACACGAACCTACAGGAACCTTCAAATCCTGATTCGGAGGTCGTTTACTCAAAATTCTAATCGTAGTTGATTTCTCCAACTTAAGGCTTCTGAAATGAGAATTTTCTTTCCAAACTAACTCTAAACTTCCTGAAATTCAATTCTGACAACACCTATAAGTCATAACACCTAAAATGAAGCTGCTCACGACTTCAAACCGCTGAACGATGCGCTAGAGCCTAAAACGACCGGTCGGGTCGTTACTTTGAAGCACAACATAAGGATTCATAGCAAATTACAACCAGGTTTCCAGTGTGTTAAAGTTCCCAAGGGCCTCAGGGGACCCGGGGAAATTCTCACACTGGAACTACACATTCAGAAGATAGTTCATAAGAAATTGGAAAACCAGTCCCTAGTGTGTTGGAGTTCAAAGGAGTTTCATGTGGACCCTAGGCAGTGCTCACACTGGGGTGGTTGAGAACCTAAATGACTAGGAGTGGGGTTTTAAAAATCAGTACACAAAAAGGAAAAATTCAAGTTTTAAAATAGTTGAATTTTAGAAGAAACAGGATTCAGAACATAGAGTTGGAGGCGGAATTATACCAAGAAAACAAACATAATTCATGCTTAAAACACATAGCTCAAATAGATTGAAGTCTAGTGAAGTTAAATATTTAGAGTAGTACTTAGGACAATCATCACTGAAATAGTTAGGTAAAAAAATTGAGTTAGCCAGATACATGAAATAAACAGATAGGGCAGAGTAGTTAAGCAAAAAACTAGGTGATTACATGTTTATAATGTCTTGCAAAGTTCAGAACAGGTGCAGGATTCGTGAAACAGACTAAACCTTAAACCAACTTATGAGAGGATTCATATTATTCAAATAACTTAGTCCTAAGTTATCAGTTTCTAAATGAAGTCATAGGATCATGTAGAGGACATAATCATAATGAGAATTGAAACATGCTAGTCAAGCAAAGCATAGACAATGAAACTGCAAAAGTTATGGCATACCAGTTGAGACGAAAGCAAGTAAATGTGCAATAGCATTTAAGTTCCAGAGTAATTTGGTCTGGGCTTTCAGCGGGCCAAAACAATAACATTTAGTATAGAAATTAGAACACCAGAGAGAGCTTTATGGTTTTTAGTGAGTAAAATATGAGAGTTCGAGTCTCCTAAAGGAAGAGGGAGAAGGGTTTAAATAGCACTGAATTAAGCAGAAAAATAAGGTAATAAGTAATTCATACATAATTAAGGAATGAAAATAAAGGTAGAATCAATTTAAGGTCGGCTTCAATCAATTAACAGAACATAGCAGCATAAAACTAGGCAAGTACTACTTAAATTAGGGAAAGTGTTATATGGAATCAATCAGTAGTCAAGTACCAGATCAAATAAGGTAAGGAAATAATGAGGACATGTAAATCGAACAAAATAAGGAAATACCAGTACCACATAAGAAAGGAAAGACTGAGCTCTTAGCAAAGATTTCAAAATCCTAATTTGGGGTAAGTAAAATTAATCAGCAATTAACTGCCAGAGTTAAAGGTGCATAGAGACAGATAGATAATCAAAAACCCTAAATTTAATATAAATAAAAGTAGGAAAAAATCTTTAATAAAAATGCACAAAGACGTATAGACGGAAATAATTAAAGTTAAAACCATATTTGTTCGATTTTGAAGAAACAAGAACCCTAAATTTTAGGGTAAGTAAAAATCAACGTAAATAATTGGTTAAGAACTATAAAGAACCACAAATATGAAAATATGGAAACATTAAAGGAAAAATATTTGAGGAATAGAAAATTATTTTAGATCCTGGAAATGTATGAACCCTGGTTTTAGAGTAAGTAGAAGATCTAACTAAAAATAGACGGATTCAATGAGTAACAAGGTAAATAATAACATTAAAACGAACTAAAATGAACCAAATCTGGTTCAAACCAAAGATTCAAAACCCTAACTGAAAGATACGAAAAAATATTCGTACTCACAGAGGTTGGGATGGATACAGACGGAAATAACAAAAATATAAGAGATTTTGAACCAGATCTGGTTCGAATTTCTTGAGATCCACCTTTCATTTGAGGCAAGCCAGTCAATTAATATCAAGAACGGGTAGATGGTAAAGGAGTAGGACTAGATATGGCAAGGAATCCAATGATTCCATTTCTGGGTAGGAGTCACAGGGAATTGGTGACGGGGGATTAGGGTTTGGGAAGGGAAATAGGGGGAGACGAGAGTGTTTGAGCGCGGCGGGTGGGTGGTTAATGAATTATGGTTGGGAGATGATTAAATAAAAGGAGGGAAGTAATAAAGAGCCGTTGATCTTTTGAGATCAACGACTGGGATTTTACAAGGGCTTGGGTCGGGGTTTTAAAACGGGTATGGGTCTGGGTTGGACGGGTATGGATATTTGGGTACTGGGTTGGAAAGGTATGGGGTCTTGGGTTGGTTAGGGCTGGGGGTAATTGGTTTAGGCTAGGTCTGAAATTAATTAGAAAAAGGGCTGGATTTTAAATGCCCAATTAAATCAGTAAAATAATTTATGAAAATATTTAATAAATAGTAAAAAATGTCATTTGTGCATGAAAATAATTTAAAATAATTACTTAACATTATAAAAATGTAAAAAAAGTCATTTTCCTGTGTAAATAATGTAATTATGCATATATGTGGCTATTATTGCGAAATATTACAATTATAGCCTAAAGATGCAAATATAATTATACATAAAATGTTTAAAGCTTAATATGAATATAAATGATAAAAATTGAGTAATAAATCATTATAAAATTATTTTTATGCAATTAATAACTATTTAGATAATAAAAATGCCGGAAAAAATTGATTAAAACTTTTAAAAATTAAATTATGGAAAAATACTTGTTGATTCTCGTGCACTATTTTGAAAGTATATATGTATTTACAAAATATATATGGGAAAAATTGGGTATCAACAGCTGCCCCTCTTTACCCGGGAAGGATGAAAGAGTTGTCGGGTAAAGACATGATGGCCAATTTTGACCGAAAATATGGTGATTTGGAAGATATAAGACGCACTCCGGCTTTCGAGCTACCTACATATCCCTGGTTTTACAGGAATCAGGTCGTGTGTATATTCGGATCCAATAGTGGAATAAACCGATGGAGTTGTTGCAAAAACGGAAAAGGTTCCGAGTAGGATTACCTGGGTTTGAAACAGTTATGGGTGAATGGTCAGGTTTGAAATAAGTTGGAGGACCTGGAGCGGGATTGCTCTTGTTGGGATAATGGTTACCCACTGTGTCACCTGCAAATCTGTAAAATTATACTACGAGCACATATGTATAAATTATTGCGTAAATTTAAACATGATGCAAATTCCCTTCGGACCGTGAAGACTGTCTTTGGATGGTGACGATGACGTCCTTAGACCATGATGTCCCGGGCCATGAGTTGTGCGGTAAGGGATTTGCAGGCCATGAAGTGATGTTCTTGGGCCATGAAGATGGTGCCTCCAAACCATGACGCCTTTGAATTATGATATGCAAGTTTGAGAGATCTTCAGGCCATGGCATGATGTCTTCTGGCTATGAGGATTTTGCCTTCAGACTATGATGCCTTCGGACAAGTTGGCTATTGATGCACGACTAGAATTCATGGTTTAACATGTTATATACCCTACATTTTATGGGTGTTAATGATAAAAATACACTTTTTATGTGCATAATAGAGTCTATTTCATGTGTAGGTGAATTGGAGACGGAAACCGAGCTAAATGGATGCAAATACATCGAAAATACGCTTAAGAGGTGAGGAGGAGTGCACCGGGCTATAGCCGGGCGCAAGAGCCCAAACGCCTGGCCCTGCCTGGCGTTAGCCAGGCGTTAGAGTCCAAACACCAGCCTTAGCCTGGCGTTAGCCAGGCGCCAGGGCCCAAACGCTAGGCCCCTGTTTCGGTTAATTCCGAGTTTTGACGAGTTTAAGTGTTTCCCGGTTGGAATATAAGTCTCCTACACGTTTAGGGTTTGTCCTAAACATATAAATAGACCCCAAAAATACAACTTAAGGAGAATTCGAAGGCATACGAAGGATTCGAAGGGAGAAAACCATTGAAGTGACAAAACATTGATTTTTACATCTTTTATTCATTACTTTGTAGTTCAATTATGCAAGTTATTTTGGGTTTAATTCTTATGAACATGTCTAGCTAACTTCTTTAATCTAGGGTTTTGGTAGAACCCGTTGGGGATAAACTTCATGCGTTATTAATATAGTTTTGTTTCGTTGATTTATCTCTACTTGTTCAACTACGTTCTTGTTGTAGTTAATTGAATGGCCATCAATTAGCTGTTCCTATTTATTATGTATCTACTTGAGAGAGAGCGCATATTTAGGTAGTTGTTTGAACAACATCACTCCCGGAGTATAGACGAAAGTCATAACCGAGGGTTTAGAGGTTGGATTAGAGATAACGATACCTCGGGTGCAATCTAAAGTGAACTGTAATGCAATCTAGCTAGCGTAACTTGAGAGAGTGCGTCTAGTAAATTATCATAATTACTTGAGAGAGATTTATGGTAGATAGAGTGTTCATGATTGATAGAGACAACTAATCAAACTATAAGAAGTATCCGAGAAGGAAGTTCACCGACGGGGGAAACCATAACCTTAGACCTTTATCATAATTGTTTACAACACATTGTTAGTAATTGTTAGTTATTATTATTGTCAGTAGAATTAGTAAAACATCACCAATTTATATTAAAAAGTCTTGAGAGAATTGATTGAGTAAAAGTTGCGTATTCTAAAGACTTGATTGATACGTAAATTCCCTGTGGGATCGACTCTGGGCATAATACCCCGGATTATATTTGCAACGTCCACTTAGTCTTTTATAAGACATAGTTGAGCGTGATCAGCTATAATTCATCCCATGAGGTGTAGAGACATGATGCTAGAGGAAACAAGACAAAGCTTAGTCTTTTGTGAAGTTAAGGTTAGAGCTTAGCCCGAGAGAAGAGAACAATGCAAGAGAGACAATGCTTAGTCTCGTGCGAGGATTTGATCCTGGGCTTAGTCTTATGCAAAGAGAAGGCATTGCTTGGCCTTATGCAAACAGAGAGGTAGGGCTTAGCCTCATGCAAGGATTTGAGCCAGGGCTTAGTCTCATGCAAAGAGAAGGCAATGCTTAGCCTTATGAAAATAGAGAGGCAGGGCTTAGCCTGATGCAAGTGATTTGAGACAAGGCTTAGTCTCATGCAAAGAGAAGGCAATGCTTAGCCTTATGAAAATAGAGAGGCAGGGCTTAGCCTGATGCAAGTGATTTGAGACAAGGCTTAGTCTCATGCAAAGAGAAGGCAATGCTTAGCCTTATGAAAATAGAGAGGCAGGGCTTAGCCTGATGCAAGTGATTTGAGACAAGGCTTAGTCTCATGCAAAGAGAAGGCAGTGCTTAGCCTTATGCAAAGAGAAGACAATTCTTGGCCTTATACAAATAGTGAGGCATGGATTAGCCTCATGCAAGTGATTTGAGATAGGACTTAGTCTCATGCAAAGAGAAGGCAGTGCTTATCCTTATGCAAATAGACAGGCAGGGATTAGCCTCATGCAAGTGCTTTAAGACATGGCTTAGTCTCATGCAAAGAGAAGGCATTGCTCAGCCTTATGCAAATACAGAGGTAGGGCCTAGCCTCATGCAACTGTAAGAGTAAGAATATAGTATTATTAGCTGACAATGTGTTTCATGCATAGCGATTGTGTTGTTGCGATGATGCTTATCGTGATGACATAGTCTTGCATCCAAAGAAAATTACTGAGTTTTGCTGGGGGAAGTTGGTTCGTGTCTTCGCTTGCTCGATTTGCTTCGTTCTATCTGAGGAAAATGCTCAAGTTATCAGGGGTAGCATTTGGCTAAAAGTAATGTTTCATTCCAAAAGCATGCGTATATAGTTTTTAAAGACATAGGAATATGCAGTTTAGAAATTAGTTAGATGAGCTGGTAACTGTATCATTGTTAGAGACATTGTGACTTCCTCTGCCGTAGAATTTTGAGGGTCCTCCTAAAAATTCTGCCCCAGTTAACTAGATGAACTTTCTGACCGTTCCGTATGCTGCGGTTGATTGAACATGCTTCGGAATTTTGAGGTTCCTCCTCAAAATTCTGCCCAAGTTTCTGATTGTGGGGAAAATGGAATATTTATTGAATTGTGACTGAACTCACAGGGCTACCTACTTATCCCCTCTTAAATGGGAATCAGGTCGAGCATAGTTCAATTTACATCATATGAAGAAGCATAAAATTGTTTACACATAGTATCTTTTGACTGCATCTGAATTGATAGGCTTTGGCCAGATTTCTCCGTCTATTTCTGCGAGTACGAGTGCTCCTCATGTCAATACTCTATGAATCATGTAAAGACCTTTCTAGTTGGGAAAAAATTTCCCTTTGGCCTCATATTGATGTGGAAAGATCCATTTCAGTACCAGCTGCCCCGGCATGAGCTGTCTTGGTTTGACCCTTTTGTTGAAAGCCATGGACATTCTATTTTGATAGAGCTGGTTGTGACACACTGCATTCATCCTCTTTCCATCTATGAGGTCTAATTGCTCATAGCGGTTTCATATCCATTCCGCATCGCTGGGTTTGACTTGTTGTATGATTCTTAAAGAAGGAATTTCTACCTCGGCGGGAATGACAACTTCGGTACCATAAACCAGCAGATAAGGAGTTGCCCCTGTTGATGTGCGGATTGTGGTACGGTATCCCAGTAAGGCGAATGGTAATCTCTCATGCCATTGCTTGTGATTCTCTACCATTTTCCTTAGTATCTTCTTGTTGTTTTTGTTGGCAGCCTCCACGGCTCCATTCATTTGAGGCATGTATGCTGTGGAATTCTTGTCCTTGATTTTGAAAGTTTCACACATGTTCGCTGTTGAGATTGGAGGCATTGTTAGTGATGATGGGCTCTGGAACCCTAAATCAACACACAATCCGATCTATGACGAAATCCATGGCGACTTTTTGGTTACCCCTTTGTAAGATGCAACTTCAACCCATTTGGTGAAGTAGTCGATAGCCAATAAAATTAACCGGTGCCCGTTTGAAGCAGTGGGCTCAATTGGGCCGATGACATCCATTCCCCAGGCAGAAAAAGGCCAAGGTGAGCTTGTTGCATTAAGCTCGATTGGCGGCACCCGTATCATGTCTACATGTATCTGGCATTGGTAGCATTTCTGAACGTCCCGTATACAGTCTGTTTCCATGGTCATCCAAAAGTATCCGGCTCTGAGTATCTTCTTGGCCAAGACAAAACCATTCATATGTGGGTCGCAGGTTCCGACATGTATCTTCTCGAGCAATTTGGAAGCCTTTTTGCGTCAACACACCTTAACAATCCTAGATCGGGAGTTCTCCTGTACAGGGTTCCTCCACTTTGGATGAAGTGATTGGACAATCTCCAAAGGGTGAGTTTCTAAGTATGGTTCGCATGCTCCGGGTATTCTCCTTTTGTCAAATATTCTTTGATGTCGTGGAACCAGGGGTTTTCGTCTGTTTCTTCTTCAACATGAGCGCAGTAAGCCGGATGATTATGGATCCTCACTGGAATGGGATCGATGAAATTCTTCTCTGGATGTTGTATCATTGATGACAAGGTGGCCAATACGTCTGCGAATTCATTCTGAATTCTTGGGACATGCTAGAATTCTATCTTTGTGAACCTCTTCTTCATTTCTTGTACATGATGTAGATATGGCAGTATTTTGGAATTCTTGGTAGGCCATTCTCCTTGTACTTGATGTACCAGTAGGTCTGAATCGCTGATTACCAACAGTTCCTGAATATTCATATCAACAGGCAGGTTGAGCCCCAATATGCAAGCTTCATATTTTGCCATGTTGTTAGTGCATGGGAATATGAGTTTTGCGAACACTGGATAATGCTGACCAATTTCTGATAGCAAGACGGCTCCGATACCTAATCCTTTGATATTCGCAGCTCCGTCGAAAAACATTCTCCAACCGTTGTAAGCTTCAACAATGTCTTCTCCTACGAATGATACCTCTTCGTCAGGAAAACACGTTTTTGACCTGAAAATTTGCACACATATCCAAAATGACATTACGAACTTGCTCCAAATTCTGGAATTCCATTCCGACCCCGATAGCCTATTTTCCCCTGGAGACCGGAAATAGTCAAAAACTAACTTTCACCAATTCAAGCCTAATTCTACACCGAGCATCAAAACTTCATTCCGAGCACACTCCTAAGTCCCAAATAACCTAATGAAGCTATCTGAGTCATAAAATCTACATTTCGAGGTTGTTCACCAACAATTCAACTCCCAGTTGACTTTTCCAACTATTAAGCCAATTTAAAAGACTAAGTGTCTCAATTCTCATCACGACCACTCTGAACCCGAAGCAACCGACCCAATACAAATCTAGGGATGCTCCAAAATGTTGTACTTAGTTCTTCGTTCCGAGATTTTGTATTATGACAGTAGAATTTTTGTATTATCCTTAGATTCTCATGACATGTTGACTCTGGATCTTGGGGATGATATTAGATTGTTTAACTGTTTGTTTTGCTTAACAAATTCAGTAATTTATTTACGTATATGAAATTTTGAAAACAAGTTGGAATTTTGGAAAGAAACTATAAATATGTGATTGTTGGCTAGCCTAGTTCCACGATAGGCGCCATCGTGGCCGGTTTAGGATTTGTGATCGTGACAATTGGTGCCAGAAAATCGCACTCCCAAAGGGTTTTTGAAAATGATGGATTCAAAAAACAATGCCGACTTGGTGAGTCTGAAAAAGTCCTATATACCCTTCAACTTCCTTTATGAACGATACGGTCACAGCAAATCTTACCGTAACTTTCATGACGAGTTCTCAGTCACTTCCTTGGGTTGGATTCATCGCATGGTTTTCATGTTTATTGTCTGCTTCTTGGGTATGATAGTCTTTCCAAGCAAAATGGACAGAATTCACACCAGACTGGCCATGGTAACCAAAGCCTTAATGAAGGGAATCGAGGGACAAAAATATACTATTGTCCTTATGGTTATAGCAGACATATATCGAGCCTTGGGTCGCTGCCAAAAGGGGTTCAAACACTTCGAGGGTTGTAATCTGCTACTACAGATCCGGTTGCTAGAACATTTCCAGAGTGGTCAAATACCGCCAAGAGTTTCCACGAAGACTGTGGAACGATCACATAGCCTTTCATCACCCCAAGAGAATGACCTTTATACCAGACAGGTTTTCTGAACCGGAGAATGCTACGGAATGGGTGCAATTTTTCAACAACTTGACTGAGGACCAGGTTCACTGGATATTCGAGTGGTTCCCTACCAGTGAGTTCATCATCAAATCTAGGGATTCTCCACACTTGTTGTTTATCGAGTTTAGGGGTATACACCCCTATGTTCCTATCAGGGTCATGAGACAAGCTAGTAGAAAACAGATTATATCACTAGTCTCCAAAATGAGTCACTATAGGGCGGATTTCCAAGATGATGACATCTCATATAAATGTGAATCTCAACATATGTGGCACTTGAAGATTATTTTGGAAAGGGACACCATCGAGCCGGATCGATATCATGCAGGGAATGTGTACTTTTACCCATCGTTGTTGGAACACTACATAGCGGGAATAGTCGAACTAAGGGTCGATCGAGGAAACAGAGTCATAGATGAAGTTTCCAGAGCACGTGTGAAGTATAATAGACTGCGCAAAAGGGTTCACGAGTCCAAGGCTGAGCATCTCGAACAACACACGACTGATATGGAATTACTCAATGAATGGAGGGAAACGGCTACCAAATCGAATGAAAGGCTAGAATATCTGGAGCAAGGTCTGATGGAGCTGGAAGGGAAGATGAGGAAAAGAGTCATAGACTGCCAGAATGCTGAAGGTATTGAAGGAGGACATCTCGCCAGGGCATACCTGCTGCTGGACATGCGTGACCTGGGGAACCTGATCGATGGAGCAAAGAGAATCAGGCCTGGAGAAGGTCCTTATGGTACCAAGTAGATTAGGCTTATTCGTTTTTTATTTTCGAATGTAATAAGGCCAAGTGCCATTAGTGACTTACCTTATTTTCGTTTTAGATTCATCTTATTTATTTTGTTAATGAAATGAGGAAATTATTAGCATTAAATTCTCCAAATCTACTTGTCGCAAGACCTACCTCGGGCACAACTCGGATCCCAAATTAGGACGCAAATTTACATTCCTACAATATGTATTTAAATACTGCAAACATTTTTCAAAACTCTCACTTACTTGATTACCATTTGTTTTTCTTTCATTTTGATTATTCCCATCCCCTAAGGATCGATCGGCCCATCACAAAAGTGCATCTCTCAACCTCTCTATGCACTGCCGAAGGATCGATTGACCCGTCCCAACAGTGCGGCTCTCAATCTCTCTATGCACTACCGAAGGATAGATCGTCCCGTCCCAAAAGTTCATCTCTCAATCTCTCTACGCACTACCGAAAGATCGATCAGCCCGTCCCAAAAGTGCGGTTGTCAATATAATAATCCTCTCTGTGCACTACCGAAGGATCGATTGGCCCGTCCCGAAAGTGCACCTCTCAATATAATACGGCTAGCCTGCTCGCGAATCATACATGCGACTCAGGTGCTCATAAGTATACATACACAAATACAGGGTCTTCCTGCTCGCGAATCACACAAGCGACTCAGGCACCCAAAGTCACAGATATCCACAAAATAAATTCGCATTTTATCCAGAAAACCGTTTTTCTCAGGAAAATGATAAAGTCTTTAGTAAGAGAAACATGAAATATAGGTTTTGAAATCTTTGTTTTTGAAACTCATTTGTCCAGTTTAGTAATACTCCATGATATATCCCAGTCCAGGTACACATATATTAACCGCGGAAATAATTCTCCTTTTAGAGGGTTAACAATATGAACTCTAGTTTTCTTTTAAACTTTCAATCACGTTTTCGGTCATGTTAGCAGTTTAATATTATAGGCAGGGTTACATGTACACGCATAAAGCATGCTAGTGGGTCCTAGGCTACCCGGACATGGCATAATAGTAGCTACGCATAGACACTCGTCACCTTGTGCGTACGTAGCCCCCAAAGATAATAACATGTATTTAATTCACCTAGGGGGACGATTCCCCGTCACGAAGTTAGAAAGGAGACTTACCTCGTGTCGAACCTACTTTCCGGGCCAAGAATGCGCCCGAAACTCCAAACTCGTCTCCCAAGGACTCAAAACTAGACACAAGTTACTTAATTATATAAATAAATGCTAAATTAATCCATTCTAATGTATGGAAGTGAGTTTTCTAAAGTCTTTCCCCAAAAGTCAAAAATCGAACCCGAGCCCGCTCAATCCAAACCCAAAATTCAGACTAAAACCGGATTACCCGTTCTCCCCCAAGCTCGGATATATAATGGTTTTGAAATCCGACCTCAATTTGAGGTCTAAAGTCCCAAATTTCAATATTATTAGGTTTTACCCAAAATTCCCAATTCCACCATGAAAGCCCTAGATTCTAGGATGAAATCTTGTAAAAAGAAGTTAAGGAGTGAAGAAAATGAGTTAGAAATCACTTACCAACATTTTGGAGAAGAAAGAGTGTTTGAAAAATTGCCTCGTATGTCTTTAGGGTCTTGAAAAATGAAAAATAACTGAAAATACCACTTATTTACACTCCTCTCAGGCCCCCCACCGCGTTCAGCAAAAAAGGAACCACGGCCGCGCTAGCAAAGCCAAGAAAAGCTGAAGAAAACCAAGAAAAATGACTGCAGTGACATGCTTTAGTATTTTGGCTATAACTCTACCTACAGATGTCCAAATTATGATTTCTTTATCTTTCTAGAAATTACAGACGAATGGCTACAACTTTTGTTTTTAAATCATCTCAAAATTTCTTGTAGATCAAAAGATATAGGCCTCCGAAGTCGGACCAGTGACCCAACTCCTCCACCGCGGACCGCGAAGGCACGACGGCGGCCGCGAAGCCCCCCACCGCGGCCAGCACAAAAAGGACCGCAGTCCGCGGTGGTGGGTACAGAAATTTGACCCCTCACACCTGCAACAGCTATAGTTTAGCCTAAAAACATCCCGGGACCTACCTGGAACTCACCTGAGCCCCCGAAACTTCAGATCGAACGTACCAACAAGTCCCAAGTCATCCCACGGACTTGCTCGAGCCTTCGGAACACCCAAAACAACGCTAAAACTCAGAATCACACCTCAAAATCCCTAAAATCAAACTTAAGAACTTTAAGTTCTTGAATTCGAGGACAATGCGCCGAACTGACCTATACTACTTGGAATGACATCAAATTTTGCGAGCAAGTCATATTCGACATTACAGACCCGCTCCTACTTCCGGAATCGCATTTCGACCCCTATATCAAAATTTCCACTTCTGGTCGGATTCTTCAAAAAAACAAACCTTCAAATTTCTAACTTTAGCCAAATGACTTCAAAATAACCTCCGGACATCCGAATTCACTTCCGATCGCACTCCCAACTCCAGAATCACCATACAGAGCTATTCCCAGACTTGGAATCCCAAAAGGACATCTATAACACTGAAATTCCTTCCGACCCAAACTTATGAAATTTCTTCTAAAATGCTAACTTCCACAATATACGCCGAAACCCTCCCGGATTATCCAAAACCCGATCCGGACATACGCCCAAGTCCAAAATCATCATACGAACCTGCTGGAATCTTCAGATCCTGATTCCGAGGTCGTTTACTCAAATTCTAATCTTAGTTGATTTCACCAACTTAAGGCTTCCAAAATGAGAATTTTCTTTCCAAATCATTTCTAAACTTCCTGAAATTCAATTCCGACCACACCCACGGGTCATAATACCTGAAACGAAGCTGCTCACAACTTCAAACTGTTGAACGACGTGCTAGAGCTCAAAACGACCGGTCCGGTTGTTACATTCTCCCCCACTTAAACAGACGTTCGTCCTCGAACGTGCCAAGAACTTCTCTTGAGTTATCTGAAATCACTGTTTAACACCTTGTGCATCTACCCGTGTTTCCATAACCCAGCTGAACATATAAGCTTTGATAAAATCTGAAGATAACCTCCCTTACCCCTACAGCAAATTTCGAACTCAATTCCAACACCAAAAATTCTCCGCCAGGTCCTTTTCTGATATATGAACACCGTATTAACTACCACACAAGGCACCAGAACACAACTGCGTACCTTTGCGGAATCGGCACCATACACTGCATAGTCCATCATCTAACCACAATGATACTCCCAAAACCTTAATAGCCAGAATTCTACGAATTTGATGCTCTCAATGCACTTTACAAGATATATACATACATCCTGCTATAATGTTGACGATACCATCACAATGGAGGAGATGTGAAAAATTCATACTCAACTGCAGAGTTAACAAATCCTTGAATACCTCATGGCACCGATCCCTTGTCCAATAATCTCGTCTCACTTAGTATGAATTGTTCAAATAGCAAATCATCCCAGGCATGAACAACAATAAATGCCAAAATGCGCCAATAGGCCATAACTCGAACATGATACATAAGAAATGACTCAGAAAAGGACTACTCAACTCATGCAACTAGTATAAACTTTCCTTAGAAAAATAGTAAGTAAAACACAAGTAAAAATAATTATAGGAGCCCTACACAACATCACACTATTGCAGCGTGCTACCCGATCCAAATAACATACCCGTGGCGGCGTGCCACCTGATCCCAAATAACATCATCGTGGCGGCGTGCCACCCGATCTAAATAACATCATCGTGGCGGCGTGCCACCCGATCCAAATAACATAAAACTCACGTAAGGAAATATATATAGAGCTGATGTGCTCACTATTACAATTTACTGAATATCGATCATAAGCACGCTAAGTGCATAATACCATCCTGGGGAGACTGATAAAGCCGTAGGCTACATAACTTAAGCACAGTTGAGGTGCGATATATATATATATATATATATATATATATATATATATATATATATATATATATATATATATATATATATATATATATATACACACTC